>JAKSZP010012296.1:0-71782 GCA_022478985.1 Massospora cicadina
AAGTCAGGAAGAAGATCCCCATCTGAAGCGAATTGATCTCAGATCAGGGTTTCTTTGGACTGAACGGCCTCAGAAGGCCGAAGAGATATTGAATATGTCAAAAAGGGATCCCGCTCATCCCATTGGGATGTTCAACTAACTGCACCTGAAGCCACAGAGGCTTATTCAGGTTGGTTGATTGGTGCTATCGCAATGGGTTGTAAAACCAAATTTTCTAGTATTGTGGAAGCATAGCTGGTCAACCTATCTTGAGGAACCATGGGCAACACGCCTGAGCTGACCATAGCTCGCTGCATGGACTTGCTTAGCCTTAGGAAGGCTCATCAGTATGAGGCAGAAAGGGTATTGAGATAATGTTCATACTTGGAGGAGCGCAAAAAGCCAGACATTGTGACCCAAAAAGAAGGGTACCCACCGCTTATATCCAGTCAAGGCGGGGGAAGTGTTGAGTAATTGACTGGACCTAAACGTCAGATATTAGATAGGGATATAATAAGGTTAGCATGTTTGAAAAATTATTATGGATCATATCAGATATCAGCGATTATGGACCAGGTATATTCTAAGCTTTGCATAAGCTTAGAATCCGCGGCCTAGCAATTTCACTTAATTATATTCAACTATGATGACATGGGCTCGAGGGCTTTGCTGGATAGGTTGGACTTAGATTAAGTTTTGACTTAATGACTCAGGCATGTGGGCTTTGTTGGTCTATGTCAAAATTAGCTTTTAATGTCAGTCAAGTTTTTGATTGAATTAATTACTAATTAGTGATATGAATCACCTTGGTATGTGCTGCCAATTGCATATGAAAGTGAATCAGTTCAGCTATTTGAAGATGCATATGAAACGCCATCTCAAGAATGATGACGGTGTTTACACTGACTCTAAGGATGAGAATGATGCCTTGAGTCAAATTATCAATAGATTTTCTTATAAACTTTTTACGTGGCCAAGTGCCACTGAAAATAAGACGTCATGGGTAAGATGTGGTGAACATAGACCCTTTAAATAACCCTAAGTTGACACTAATAAAATATATTTCCTCCACTGGACGAGTTTATAATTTATCTTATAAACTATTTGCGCTAGCACTTCATTTTGTATTAGTCAATTTTCACTTGAGATCAGTAGGATCAGGGTGTCATGCCATCATCCAAGTGAAATGACAGGGTATATAATTGGAGTATTACCAAGAAGCTATATTATAAATTTTAAATTCACCACACTGTCTATTGTCCTCACACAATAGATGCTCAAAACCACATCCCACCCTTGATGAAGAACCAGCCCTCTGAAGCAGACCCCCAAATTCAACACTGAGCACATGCTATTCATTTATATACTCCTTCAAAGTTGTACATGTGTTGAGTAAGGCTGCACAAAACATGAAATATTTTCAAGGTATACCAAGATGCAGCTTAATTTCAGAGAACATACTATGCTGTCCAAAGACCACTAAAAGGTTGCTGGCACGTTGCAAAGGACCTTAGACATATGTGCTGGTTGGAATAGTCCTTGAGACGTAATAATCGCACATTTCCTAATTCCTCCTTAGTTCTATTAATCTGCTAATAACTGCTGATGTGATCTAAAGTAAAAAAGCTGTTTGGAACTTCCTATCAATTATAAGCAATCTCAATCTATTGTAAGGAGTATAAATCTGTTTTTTGTGTTTTTATTTAATTGGAAATAAACAATCAATAGCAAGTTGGAGCTATCCTTTTTTTAATTTAGTACATATCTGGCTCAAGGTCTATGAGACAGCATGATCATTCATTGCTACAATAATTGACAGGCCCTTTTTGCAGAACTTAATTGCTAGTTTGGTTATTCCTTATGGGCTATGAGAATATCAATCTAGCATAACTGGTGCTAATGTGTTGTTGTTTTCTTTTAAACACCCTAAGTCATATTACTGGCAGAAAGTATGTGAGCTTACTTCCATAATGAAGCCAATTCTTGGCCTTTTTACTCCCAATAAGCCCTCTAAATTGTTCTCAAAAATAAATATACATGTGTTTTAAGTTATGTATGCATACCAAACTACAATAGTTCTCTAGAGCCATTGATTGACTAAATCTCTTCTTGAGCACTAGATGTACAAAGGCGATCATTTTCCCTTTATCACTTCAATCTTCTGACTAGTTAAGTTATCCAGTAAAACGAAAAATTCATGTGTCTGAAGATGATCACCCAGAGGCTGCATGGGGCTCAATCTATAAATTTTTCTCACGGATAGTAGAATTCTCCTAACAGTCCATAATGCAGCTCCAGAGACAGTACGGTGTTTCTAACCTAATTTTCACTGGAAAAGTAGCTTGTAACTTGTAGATGCTTGCAAAGAAATACTTGACATTAGGTAATTTAAAAATATTTATTTAACTATGATGACCAAATTTGCTGATAACAGATGGAAATTACCCACATCATTGTAGGTTTCATTAAGAAAGCTATTGCAGTTAGTGAGAGGAACCTATACTTTCTAAGAAGAAGTTAAGTGCAACAACTGACTAAAGATCTTAAAACCGTTTTCTTTATAATTGAGAACTGCTTAATAAAATTTGAGGAAACTAGTACCAATTAAAAATTGATCATTTTTACTGAGCAACACTATAGTGGGAAAGCTTATCTGTATAAGCCAAAGCTTATTGGCAAAGCGCTATATGCTAATTGCTAATGGTACTTTCTGTTTCATCAGTTCCTTTAGTATTGACATTAGGCCATGTGAAGATCTGAGGATCACTCACTTGTTTATTATTATCCTGCACATCTATTCGGGTTGAAGCTCTATAGATTGATCCTCATTAGTGCCTGTAAAACAGTATTTGGATCGTTTAAAAACTCACTAGGCCTATTATAATTGCCCTGACTCTTCTGGCCGACTTTAGGCGTAATTTTCCCTTGTGTTTGGGAACTTCTTCTGAGAAGGTAGATATACAAGCTGTGGATTAGGCGCGTCCAGCTTGTTAACACTTTCTCCAAAGAAAGGATCCATGAAAAAACCAGGAAAGAGATGAATTAAATATACCTTTTACTATAAGCTATTTCTTAGATGTTTAGTCATTAGACCAGGCGCTAGAATTTATACCTCTAGGGCATCTCCTAGCCACATTTGAGTATAGAATTCCAACAGATATTTTACCACCTCAGTTTGGCCCTTGAACTGATATGACTGATCCCTTTTCTTAGTTTAATTGGTGGCAAAATACTCTAAAACTTGAGAGATTTCAGGTACAAAAATTGCAGTATCAGCATGCAAATTTGACCTAGGATCTTATTTATTTTAGTTTCATCATACTGCTGACAAAATACACCTTATGTGAAATTCTTGCCTCGATTGAAGTAGATGATGTACCCCTACTCAGGACATCAACAGGCCTCTCCCTTGATAGCACTAGGCAATCCCCTTTGGGTGGTCCATTGCAAGTGCTATTGTGCTGATTACGCGGATCAAAATACAAATTTCGCCCTAGGGCAGAAAATTAATTATGTTTTTCATTTATCTGATTATCCATGGGATTTTTAGACGTTAACTTCAGGTCTGTTTCAAACAATTTTTGTATACAGTTAGTTGATTGTGTTCTTGTTAATTGGGACTAATTGCTAAGATTTGATGCATAGGAAATCAGCCAAATATGTGAGCGTATCTGGCCCAAGCACTTTGATAAAATACTTGATCAAATTGACATTGAGATATTTGGCCCAAATTATATAATTACAATAGGCTTTGAGGTGAGAGTATAAGTGTTAGCTCAAGCGTTGAAAGGGTACCCAGCCCAATCTGATGGTTGTCAAAGGTTGATTTTCGAGTCAACCACCAGAATCTGACAAGCCAAATTGGGAGCAGTATTTCAATTTGTTTGCAAAACAACTCAAGATTACAATGGATGAGTCGTTGCTATTGGCTTTTGAGAAAACTTAATTTTATTCACAATTATAAAAATATAATGCAATCAGAAAAGTAGTTTCATAAAAGTATAATGTAAGATTTGTGGGCTTATCAAACTGATCTACTTAAGGCTTAATCTTAACTGACGTCTAGAAAATGAGTATCAAAGTATCCAGAAGCAAAGCCATTTTTATATTATTCAAAGGAGGTAAGTTATTGAATTCATCTAGCTCCCCAAACTTAACTTTTTCTGCAAGTTTCATAGTATGTGGTTTTAATTATTTTTATAATCTTTTTTATTGAGCTTACAAATTGGATTCAGATTCAGTTTTTTTCAAAAGGTGGTATTTTAGTACTAGTGGTTCCCAACCCAAAAGGGGAGCCGCCACACTTCTTTATTCTCAAATATGCTAAACAAGTGTTCTATCATAAATTAAAAAATTCCTAATATAGCACCTAGGTTATCATTCCAGTAAGCCATATCAGACGGCGAGGAGGCTTTATGGATTTTTTGTCTGGTGCCCGCTTTAGCTGGCAGACCATAGCAGTCAGCATTGGGGTGGGAGCATCAGCGACATGAAGCACAAGGAGGTATAGTTGGGGGGTTCTTTTTGTTTTTGAGGCAGGCGGTGTCCATCGCCTCAATGTATTTAGCAAGTTGATTCTCAGCAAAAATGATGAAAGCTGGCACACAAGTAAATGACTTGATGCGCCTCAAAAGGTAGTTTTTCATATTTAAAATGACATAAATGAGTATTCAAAAATAAAGAATCCAAAATTTTTTGTAAGTTGTCTTTCTCTAATCCTTGCCTCTACAAAAAAAGAAATATAATTTATGGTAAGTTATCTTGGGGATACTGTGGCATAATTATCTTTGGAGTCACAATTAAAGCAGGTCAATTTAACAATTCTCTGTAAATTTTAAGTGTTTCCATGCAGTTTGGTAGCTAGCTCCTGCCATTTTAAGTGTGACCTTGATATAGTTGAACTGAGGATCATTAGTTCTCTAATAGGTGGCCAAAAAATGATCTTACACTGCTTGATTAACTCAAAAATAGATGATTTTCCTAGAGTTTTAACCATTGTGGGCAACAGAGAGCGGCGCAATTCAAGGTAATTCTTAGTAGCATTTTAAAGAGAATTTCATGTCAGTTTTGGAAAACGCTTTTGCTCCCATAGGAAATGAACTCATATTAGAACTATTTAGCAACCTCAGTGATGGGCTTGTTCTTTTAGAAATTTTAAAGTACTAACTAAGCTTGCAAGTGGCCATCTTCATGTGACTATCAATATCTATTAACATGGCATTCTAAAAGTCTGCAAAGCTTCAATTGTCCTCAGGTAGGCAAGTAGGATTAAGTTACAGCTTATTCATCCATGCAATCTATCATTGTGGTTACTTTGAAGAGACTTTCAGCTTCATATATGTTCATTTAGACCTTTTTCAGGAAGGACTTCACACCCCATGTTAATTGATATTAGAAAGTTGACGTGTTGTTCTGGAATTTTTGCCCATATCATCTAGTCCAATCAGATTGTGACAGATCTGCTTTACACACTAAGGTATTCACCTTAGTGGATGAGTATCACTAGAAGATGATAACTATTGTCAGGTTAACACTAGAAAAAAATTATATAAACCATCAAGATTTGATCCCACCAAGATTCTCTTTCAGTATTAATGGCTTCATATAGGATAATCAATAACTTTTCTTTCCTCTCAAACTCAATTTTAAGAGACTTTTTACAAAAGTCTATTTGTCCACTGCTGTCTGGACACATCTGTTTCCCATTTGATGTCCTCATATCTTCAGCCTGCTGCCCCAATGTGGGGCAGCGGTGCTCCACCACCTAGTATTTTCTGCCCTGCGGGAAAATGCATTTGAATGGGCTTGAATAGCCTACCAAACTCTTCTGGCTGATTTGTCCCCCTATGGGACTTAGAGTTCCACCTTGCGCGCATCCACCTATCTAACCTCCTTCCTCTCACCCTTCCTCAGTCCAACATTCAATATTACCTTTGTGTTGACTATGGGCGTTTATTCCTGTATGCCAACTAAGCAATTGTCAGACTATCCACCACTGCCTTTGCGCAGGCTAGCTTTATTGATTTCTGCCCTTTTTAGGGCTATTTTGACATAGGCTCCCAGATTGAGGAGGACGCTTCACAGCGGCATTAATTCCTTTAATTTTAAAAAAACTATTCCTACTACCCATACTCGCTTCCCTCTGACATCACTCTAATGTGTCATTTGCAAACCTCCCTTCACACCTCCCACCCCAAATTCTATATGAACAGTTGATGTCAAGGCTAATGGATTATGGCTCTCGACCCAACCTCATCTTCGCCATTCCTTCTGGTGTAGAGCGCCTTGCTGCCCCTAGCACCACTGCCACCATCTCCACACGCCACCCCGCCATTGCCCAACAAATCCCTCATGCTCATATTGTGGCAGGACCAGACCATTTATTTTATGCTCATGTCAACAATTATGACAGATTTGCCCCTCTGTTTTGCTTTGACTATTCTAAAAAATACTAACCCTGGGCAGCTTCATATGCTACTATCTCTGAAATCTTGTCAGCAGCATCAAAATGGGGTGTTTTGTTGCCCCCCAACAATCACTCTTGCTCGCTAGGCCAGAGTGGGAAATCTATACCCACCACAACCCAAACCACGTTCACCCGCCTGTACTCACCCCAACCAATTACAATCAGGCTTAAACCACTGTTCATCCCTATCAGCTCCTCATTCGCCTACTTCCACCCACTCTAATTCTGCCTTACCCATTCAATTGAATCAGAATCCTTGGGCCCATTAAATGAGATGACAAATCAGCTGCAATAGTCAAAAAGACAGTTGACTAATCAGGTAAGGAATCCCCATAGGGGTATGACTAGGATGATTTTTTTTCCTCAGATTTTGACAAAACTATCCCGCACAAATGTTATGCCCCAAAACCTAATGCTATCCCCTTCCAGAGTGGTCACCAGCTTACCTTAGCAGCGCTGGCCTCCCACCATTGTCACCAAATCCGTATCACAGTTGCAAAGTTTGTTGAAAAGTTCCACAATGGCCTGTCTGTTGTTTTCTTCCTTCTGACTTCTTTGAAAACATGTGGGATGAAATCACCAAATTGGAAGATGCCGCGACCAATTCTATAATTTAAGTTGCTTCACTATTGACCTTTGACCCAAAACCATTTTCACCAGGCAAAATAACATTTCTCCCTATTTCCTGATGACCGCCTTCAGGCTGAACATCATCTGGCAGAATTTATTGAAGCTCTAATTAATGTTGATATTATGGATCTCAATCCTTTTGTTCTACACCTTGATCTCCACCATGCTGATGCCCCAACGCCCTGGCTCTCAGCCTCAAACTGCTTCTATAACACTGCTCTCCCAGATGTGGTGATGCGCATGTGGATGAAACACCCATCTCTTCCTCCCCTCTGCCATGCTAGGTTAGTAGTCCCTGCTTCCTGCCTAGTTGGAAGTTTTATTTGTTCTGGTTATTCGTTTTTTTCAGTTTTGTTGTTTGCTCTTTGAATATTGTTACTATCCGTTCCTTGGTTGGCGTGCTTTGAATAAAATAAAAACAAAAGAAAATAAAATTTATTATGGATAATCCTCAGCAATTATTTTCACTATATGGTTTAATTGCTGATTGTTTATTGGCAATTTAATTATATTAGTTAATAAAGTTTTGTTGCCAATTGACTAAGGGTTTATTAGTTGCTGAAGCATTAAAAATGCTTCTGGTAGCAACTCATGGGTAACCTAATTTATTAACCTAATGATATAATAATCCAATCCAGCGGAATATGCAAAATCCTTTTATGAATATAATTTAGAAAAGTAACTTATTGGCAATGACAGCCATCTCCCCCTAGGAGGTTTCAACGTAATAGTTGGTACTAATTTCCTAAATATCCCCTTGATCAAAGTAAATAAAGCTGAGAGTAAAGATTATGTTATCTTTAACTATTTTATATCTATTGTATTTGTTGCTCTAGGTTATGAGCTTAAGGATATGATATTCGTGAGCTAAAGTATTGATAGTGAAGATCTTTGAGTCTCTGTGTAAAGAGTTTAAAGCGAAATGATCTCTTTGTTGTTAAGAGTCAGTCGTTGGTTGTTTCTGATGACTCAACTAGGGGATAATCTCCAAATTATTGCCAACTTTAAGAATTTTAAACCCTGGTTCATTTCATATTAAATCTGTGTAATAACTTTATATTATGAGCGAGATACTCAAAAGTTTAAATGATGGAACAGCTTAAAAGTTGAAATGACATTACAAGTGTAGTGGTTTTTAAATAAAGTTTTGGATTATCCAACATGATGTCCTGGATGACTAGATTCAATAGAGCAGCTCTAGTCCTGGGATAGGGTTCCTTAAGAATGAGGTAAATCCAGAAGTGGAGTTGCCATAACCTTTTTGGCTGACTTACTTGGACAAAAATGAACCAGACCTCCAATGATAGATCCCATGTAGTTTGGGTCTGTCCTAAGCTGGAGTTAAAGATCACATCAGTAGCATACACCAATTAGTTTAGTTTAATTGCGCTGTTATCTTGCAATTGCTTATTATGAATTCATCCAATTGCTGTTTAAATTGTTTTAATAAAAACAATATCTTATTCAAGCTGTGTATTCAGCATCTAAGTTCCACATTTCAACTGTATTACGTTCTTATTACAGTCCCCTAGTTATTTAGTTACAAAATCAAGGTAATTGTTGGCCTGAAATACACCTCTTTTTAGGACTAATAGGACTTACATAAGAAAGGGGTGTCCATGCATTTTTATATGCATTGGTTCCAGATAAAGTTTAAATTAAAAACTCCTAATATGGCACCTTGAAAGTTAGCTTAAGAGTTCATATCAGATATGGAAGGGAGGTTGTGGGTCAAATAAAGCGTGGACTTGAGAGCACACAAGACAGTATAATAAACAGGCCTAGTGACATCATCATCTTATAACTGAATGTGTGATAATTTTAGATTATTTATTTAATGAGGAATGTGATATGCATCTCCTCAACGTAATTGAAAATCTGAACCTCAGCATACTTGAAAAAGCTATGTTGTACATAATAAGCTTTTGATCTGTTGTCAGTTTGAAGGTAATTAGGGTTAAATAACGCCAACTTGTTGGCCTGGGAGCATAAGTGGCCAACCGCAATTGTGAGCTCATTGATTATGCTCCAGGCTTAATAATGGAAGTTAGATGTAATTTTAGACAGGGAAGCCCATTCACTAGCGGCTCAGTAACCATGTAGATTTATTGGAAAAGGGGAACGTTGATGTGTGCAGCGGCCACTTTAATGGCAAGCTGAGAGTGGGTTTAGTAAACTTGGATGCCCTTACAAGGGTGGATGTAGTGCTGAGGGTTGGATTAGGGAGGATGTAATTTTTCTAGCAAATCAAACTTGAGTTTATAATGTAAGACTTGTTAGTTTCTCCACCATTAAAGAAAATAAGTTTAGAGAGACCAGTAAAAAAGAATAGCCATGGGATTTGTTTGGCTGAGGGCGGGGATAGTTAACCATGAACTGTCAGCCAAGACTGTTTGACAAGGGCCTGTGAAGCAATTTGCAATAAAATAGTGCAGAAATATTTTGATAGTTTGGCTGGCAAAGCAGTAGCTAAAGATGCAGTGGTTGAGGGGGGGAGGGAGGATCAAACTCCACTCAAAAATTCAGAAAGTTTGTTGGAAGGTCCAACGCTTGGGGGAGGAGGGACAGAAGCTTTTCTGGTGGCAAGATGGGAACTTATACTTCATGTTGTCTAAAGTAAATCATAAGAAGCAGAGGGTGCAGCTATTCTCACCACAGGCCAGATCGGATGGTTAGGGGCAATAGGATCACAGTGCCATTTGAAATTGTAAGATGATTGTACTAAAGGAAGGGGTTAATTGTCTAAATATTCGCAAGGCCCTGTGGGGCATCTGGTCCATTATCACCATAAACTGGAGGACCAGATTGGTGCTGTAATTGGCCAAACCCTCCAGAAGCTCCTGGCGCAGATGCTCAAGGGAAAGTGGTTAGGAAGGCTGGCATACTGGACCATAAGAGTGACATTTTCTGGCAGCCAAGTTCAGGTGGTGGGGATGGGAGTACTTTTATAATATAGTTGAAAAGTTGCCGCAACCATAGACTGGTCTTCACTAATGAAGCCATAGCTTAAGTACCTTTTTAGATAAACTTTAAACAATTTGGCAAGTATGTATAACATTTATGCCATCTCTAGGATGGCACTTGCGTAGGTAAAGAGGGTTCCACAATCACCCAAAGACTGGAGTGAAAGTTGCTCTAAGGGCTACCAGGGGGCTAAAGTACCACCTTGGAGCATGAATGATGTTGAGCTAGGTCTCAGGCGGGGACAAAGTGACTAGTGGGACTATGGGCTATCGGTCAGCCTGGGAACGCTTTAATGGTGTCTGGAAAATGTTAGGAGGCGGCGCGTAATTACCCAACATGGGGAAGCAGGTGTCAAATGTGACGCCATCTAGAATTTGATTTTTCAGAATAGCTACAGGTGGTTTTATAAGCTTATATCAATTTTGAAATTGATTAAATATGTGATTAAAGTAAAATAGAGAGCTAGCAAAAAAGGTTTTTAAATTAATAGAAAATGATTATTTGTGTCTTTAAAGAGCTAAAGGAGCTCAACCCAAAAAGGGATCATCAACAAAAATTATTTGCAAGTAATAAGCAAAAACCATCAGAAAAAATTCCAATGTGACACAACAGTGGCAAGCCTAAAAGGCCAAGCTAAATGTGGAGGGGGTCAAGGGTGTTACTGTCTAGTGGCTTTTGCTTCAGGTAGAGTGTCATGGCGGAAAATCTGGCAATAGGGGTGTTAGCCGTATAAATAAGGAGGTGAAAGAGAGAGGGTGGTCTTATCAGTAATGCATGTTATGTGCATGGCTTCAATATACTGGGAAAGCTGTTTGGCAAGTTTTATGAGTTCAGGATGCAAACAGATTTAAATACTCTAAATAGCTTTAGGGTTGTGGAGAACATAAAGGAAAGACTTGTCCACATTGGCACATAACAACCAGTAAAAAAGTGAGCTTTTTTATGTTTGTCAGACATTTATAGGTCTCTGATGCTGCTAATATCAATTTATGTACTTTTTTATAACCGAGGTAAGCCGACCAGGGGACAGACAATACCGATATATGTCATGGGATATGGGAGGTGAATTATAGCAAGATTTAGGCATCTCAGAGTAGAAGAGCTATCCCTGTTACCAGCTGGTACCGCAGGTATAGGAAAGTTGAATGCCTTACTCTGAAGGGGTATCCCCTATTATGGAGCAGGTGTGAAGGAAGGGGTACATATGCAGAAACCATACTGGGAACCATGATTCAACAAGTTGTTGTTGCTTTGGCTTCATATATCCGTATAGCCAGGCTTTTAAGAGTTCCAGTAGTTGTAGGTGAAATCAGCTGATTGTCCCACGGATGGTTGGCACAGTTCCCTTGAAGGCATCCGGTGATATGATGTGGATTGTTCACATTGCAATGGCGACTATCAGGGAGTGGAGTGTGGGTAGTAATGAGGACTCAAGTTGGAGTGTGATGAGGCTTCTAGAGATTGACAGCTCCTGGTCAATTTTTGGTTCTTAATAGATGCGCAACCTCCCGCCATATGGCTCTAGATGGGGGCATGCTTCTAGGCGGTGGTGCAGGGTACCATACAAACCACATACTGTGCATGTTGCATGAAGAGAGTTAGAACAATCTGCTGTTCTGTAGGTTCTTCTCAGGCAACGCAGGTGTTAGCTCTTACCATTGGCTGGAGGAGTGGATGATGCGTTAGCCTCCATATTGCCTTTTGTGTTGTGGGATCATATGGGATGTCTAAAGCATCTAGGTAGTCGATTCTCAAAATAATATGACACGTCAATTGTTTTCCTCTGGGGGTGGTCCTCAGATTTCCTTAGTGTGAAGTGAGCTCTGGGCTTTCCCCTTCCCCAACTAGTGCCTGTGAGAGTTACAGCTCACCCCATGTGCCAAATGGTGCTAGAAGGCGTTTAAAGTTGGGGGGGGGGGGGTTCCATGTGGGCCCGCTGCATTGGGGCGGTTTGCAAGATATGTGAGCAGGCTGTACGGGTTGTGTGGGTTGGTTATTTTGAGCGCCTGTGCAAAGTTAACCCTCGCTGCTCTAGACCAGTGTTGTTGTGGGAGGTCTGGGGTTAAGACTTCCTTTATCCAGGTGCCCAATATACGGTTGGCATGGGCCTCAAAGTCTATTAGTTCCATGCCTCCGCTGGAGCATGGGCCAAAGAAAGTTTCCACCTTTACAGGTGGCCTGGACCCAGGCCACAACCATCCCTGGATAAGTGCGCGGATTGAGGATATAAATGTAGGCGAGAAGGAGATTGCGTGTGCAGGGAACCACAGCATTGGGAGGACGAGTGAGTCGGAAACTGTTACTTGCCTCATTAGCCCTAAGGATCTTTTTATGAGAGAGGCGATGCAGTTGGACACCCGCTGTAGTAGATTGTTCTCAATTGTCTCATTGGCAAACCCCCTGTTTCCAGCCATATCCCAAGGTGGCTGACAGTGTTAGTTGTAGGAGGTAATGCAAATGGTAGGAAAAGTGGGTTGTTCCTTCATGGGTCGTGAGGTTTGGGTGTTGTGGCCTGGTTGTTAATGTACTTGCCTAGGAGATCTTTTCTGCGTTCCTATTGTTGAGAGACGCGTTACTCACAATGGAATATTCCTCTAGGGTGCGTTTCTGCTCTCGGGCATCATTGTTGTTAGCTACAAATGTCACACAGTCATCCACAAAGGCTAGTATTATGAATTTTGGCTGGCCTTGTGAGGTTATGCCAATGAGGTGTGAGTCAGCAATTGATTTAAATACTAATAATGATTTTATCACAGAAGACCTTGGCTGATTATTGGTGGAGCCCTACAAATCATGGTAGCACTATCTTAAATACCTCATGGGCAAATAACACTAATTTAAGCAGTCAGATTACTCTGACCACAAAGCGGACTCTGGGGCATCCATTGGATGGATCTCCCTCAGCACTTACAAGTCTCATTAAAGTACCTATTTGGGGACCACCCCCTTTTATAGGCGTGGGGGGGACCCCCAAGAAGCAATATTTTTCACTAATGGAGATTGGCTAAAATATTTTAAGTTGTTACCCCACAGGTATGTCTTGTCACAACAATAATTATTTATCCATCGTTCAGCCTAATTTAAGTGAGATTTCCAATCTTAAAAAGGCTAAATTCCCATATTTCTTAATTCAGACTAGTTTAAGCTATTCCAAACTTATTATATAATTTCCTTTGACCTTTGATACAGTAAAATACTGAATGGTCCAAGATAGAGAGGGTTCATTTTTATCTTATCCCCTGCAGTGCTTAATAAAAACTTTAAACTACAACTTCCTAATTTTTTATAGTTTTATTATTTTTATTTTATTAGTGGTATCAATACCCAAGTGTTGGATTTCATTAAATTAAGCACCAAGTGAGAATATTCCGCGCCCAAAATCTAACAAATAGTGCTCAATACAGGGCTCCCAAGTTCTCAGCAAAAGCTAAAATTTGGAAGGAGGAGGGGCGAACCCTGGCCTCTGACCCAGGAGGGCAAGCCAGGATGAGGGGGTTAATTCCCCCTGTAACTAACCTGGGCAGCCAAGCTCAGGTTACCAGGGTGTCATCCCTGATGCCTGCCCCTGTGCCATTGCTGGCCCCAGTACTGATGCTGGGTCTCACCCTGATGCCAGGACCTTTTCCTGAAGCCAGCCCCCACACCAATGCCAGCCTCAGCACTGATGCCAGGTGTCAACCCCAATGCTAGGACCTCCTCCCGATGCCAGCCCTCATTCCAATGCTGGGTGCCAATCCTGATGCTTGCTATACACCGATGGTTCCACCTCAGTTCTGACCCCTTGTTGAGGCTTTGAGGGGGCTCTGTTGGGATTCTCCCCTAATTGGGGAAAGCCCTAGCTAAGGGTCATGACCCACCTGTGGGTGGATGCCAGATTGAGCTTCCCATTAACCTGGGTTGAGCCAAATACAAAGTATCAGGGATCAGCCCTGTTAATATATAAATTATATTTAATTGACACCAGTGACTAATGCTGAGGATATCAAATCTCAATTGGGTTGCAGCGAAATCACTTTTGGTGCTCACACCCAATCAAATACCCCCTGGGACCATTAGAGAATTATGCTGAAGAGGGTCCCACTCCCCTTGTATTATTTACTTATCTCATTCAGCAATTGACTCTGAGATTTCCATTTCCTGATCTAAATCTAGCCTTGAAGTCCTATAAATACCTAGAGGCTTATCGTAATAAAATCACCGTTTCTAACCTATCCCCTTTCCGTTTTTAGCTTTACTAAGGGCCTTAATGGCTTATTAACTCGCTGGGGGCTTTGGGGCACTGATTATTAGGGCCCAGGTTGGAGTTGCACCCCCTTAGTCCTGACAGTGGTTCTCACTACAGGGTACCCTGTATACCTCCAAAATTCTGTTATAATACAAAATTTGACTACTATTCCGGAATAAAGGCTAGCTGCATTAGAGAACCAACTCGCCTGTGCTTTATCTCGCCTCAAAAGGCTTGATCAGCACTCTTCCAAGCCCTTATGGGCCCTCCACTTTTATTTTTAAACCTCCGTTCCAAGACAAGTTCACACCTGGTGAGGGCAGTATCGCCTCCTTTCTTTATGTTTATAAATCTGAAATGGAAGGAGCGAATAACCTTCAAAAAACAAGTACATCCTTAATTGCTTGAGTTGGATGGCTCAGGAGATCAAGGTTCCTCAAATGCCACTCTTAACGCCTGGGAGGAGGTCAAGAAAGCACTGAATGACGAGTTAGGCTAAAAACAGAGCTTACAACAGCAAAAACAGGCCTTCCTGTGCCTTAGGCTGCAAGAAGGAGAATCAATCACAATATTTGTTGAGCAATTCTATAGCAAAGCTCAACCTCTGTTACTGGACAAACTGCTTTACCGAGATGATGCTATTGCTGCTATTATGGATAAATTGGCGTCTTATCCCCCTTTAACAATGCATATCTCCGCAGTCAAGCACACCTTCCAAACAGCAAGGGATATAAAAGAGTGATTGTTATCAGTAGCTGACTTTCATGAACCTGAACTTCTGAAAATAGCTCCAATTGCGAGAATCACATCTGACTTCTTAAGCATCATCTATGGCTCTATCCCTCTGAGACCCCCTTTTGCAGAGCTGCAGTGCCAAAATACTCCTCCACCATGTGAGGATAGCTAGAAAATAGTTGAAGTTATGGGGCAGCGCTCCCCTCAATCTTCAGTTCCAAAAACTCAGCCAGTGAAGTCAGTTATCACTTTTCATGGTCCCCCTCTTGCCAAGCGGTCTACTAAGGTGAATAAAATATTACATCAGTCTAAGCAGCTGCCTCAATCCCCCTCAGCCTCAACTCAGGCTGCCTCTAGTTCAAAACCTGCGATTATGGGGCAGACCAAGCCGGTCGCTTCTATGGATAAAGTCAAAGCCATTAAATTCCAACGCCTCCCCCAAAAGTTGGTACAGCCACGATGCTCTCCTCTAAAAGTTAAAAGGTTAGATGAGAGTGACAAAGTCCTCCCCTGTGAGGAGATTAAGCCAATTTTTCCGCCCCCTCTTAGTAACTCGTTGAGATGCATTGACAATCCCTCTGATGACGAGTCTGTAAGGTGTGGTGAAGACGCAGGCTATTATGTTTTTGGAGCTCCAATGGAAGTGCAGGTTTTTATAGGTTGAGGCCTGAACGAATTGATATAGCCATAATAACATGATGAGCTTAACTTTAAAGTTATTGAGGTTTTCAGAAGTGATTGATACCGCTAGTGATACTGACCAGCTTATAAGGACTGTGTTCCAATCCACCCAGCAGGTTCACACCTTCTAATATATTAAAGGCAAATACCCTGTGATGGCTCAACGCCTTTCCTCCACACTCCAGTTGAAGGAGGTTATCACCCTCCCCCCTACTTTTGGTAACACAATAACGAAGGTAGAGGATGTCATCAATAAGGTGTGCATTCTAGCCATTCTTGATATGGGTGCTCCAGTGAGCATGGTCTCATCAAAGCTCATCAATAAAATTAAATTGGCGCTCGACCTGGACTATTCACAAGAGTTTGAACTGCAGGGCCTAACAATATGCGAGCTATTGAAACCTACTCTTCTTTACCCATACATATTGTGAAGCTTTTACTGGCTTACCCAACTGTAGAATTACCCAATAACTCATACAATCTACTCATTGGAACGCAATTAATTATTAAGTATGACAGAATCATTAATATAAAACAGCAATTTCTCTCCCTTCTAAATTATGAGGTTCCCATAGTTTTTGATAAATGACGAGCCTAAGAAGAAGGAATATACATGTATAGTTGAGTATCTTTTTTCCGCCTCACCCTTACTTATACCACATCGGGCAGAAACACAAAAAAAACTTTCTGAATCTGTGGATGGTTCAGAGGACATTCCATTATATGCGTCAGAGGAGGTAGAGTCAAAACAGGTAAACAAAAGGTGATAAAAACAAAAAAAACTAAGCAAATTCTCTGCAACTGCCTTCTGCCCTTACCAAGAATTGATGGAATAGCCTTTTGGAACCTCGAGTGTTGCCAGGTATCCTAGACCCTACCTACCAGCGACCTATTAATCTTCTTCTGGGGAATCTCACTAACAAGGACATGGTTGTAAAGAAGCATCAAGAGATTGTAAAAGCCCTGTTGATTCCTATTGATGACATCCACCAAATCCATTATATTGGGTTTATTCTATATTTGGGTCTATCCACTGATTAAATGATATGCGCTTTGCCCAACGTTCAGATTTCTGATGGTCTAACTCCCGTTGACTTAATAAAGTTCATTCTTTATTAGAGTTTTATAGTGATACATTCTTTAAATCCAATACTGACTATGGCATATGAAGGGCTGGTGCCACACCGTTGATGTTGGTGATGCTAATCCTGTTCAATCCAAGCCTTATTGAAAATCAAAAGTTGAGGAGCTCCAGATGAGGATAAAGCTTAAATAGTTACTGGATGCGGGGCTACTGGTGTCTTAGCAAAGTCCCTGGCCATCTCCACTATTGCTCATAAAAAAGAAGATTGGTGGACATTGAGTTGTTATGGACTACCACAAGCTGAATAACCTCACCAAGAAGGACAACTACCCAATCCCCCAAATTGTTGCCGCTCTAGCCCAAATCTCTAGGTCCAAGTTCTTTTCCGCCAAGGACTTGGCTACCGGATAGTGGCAAATGGGCCTCTCTCCGCAAGACCAGGAACAGTGTGCACTTATCTTCAATGAGGGTCTCTTTCAACCTATCTGACTACCCAAGGGTTGTGCAATACGCCAGCATCTTTCCAGCAAGCCATGGACCACATCTTACAGGATCTGAAGCATAGCTGCATAATTTTATTTTTTGACGATATAAACATCTTCTCCCAAAGCTTCAATGAGCACTTTTCTCATTTAAAGAAAGTTTTCCAATGGTTGCGGGCCTCTCACATTAAGCTGAAGCCCTTAAATGTACATTCTTCCAGAAGAGTTTGGACTTACTGAGTCACGCTTTCTGCTAGATGAGATCCAGCATCTCAAATATAAGGTCAAGGCGATATTCAAGATGCTTCTTCCAAATCTTTCCGCTATATTTAGGTGTTTTTGGGCATGATGAGGTACTACCATCAATTCATCCCCAAATTTTCTCAGCTCAGTGAGCCCCTCATATGACTTTAACTAAAAACAACCCTTTCCATTGAGGATAGGAACAACAAGCTGCTTTTGAAATTCTAAAAAAACTGTTGCAGCAACAGCCAATTCTGCACCACCCTGACTATAGTAAACCCTTAAACTGTTTACTGATGCTTCCATTTATGCAGTTGGAGCAATCTTGGCTCAACTGGATGAGCATGGGGTTGATCACCCCATTTCATATTTTAGCAAGATGCTCTCTAAGGAAGAAAGCAACTTTTAGATTACAGAGAAGTAGTGTCTGGCCATCTTGCTCCAGGTTACATATTACTGCTCTTTATATATGGGACCTCATTTATGTGATTAATGATCACGCCTCTTTAAAGTGGTTACAAAATATAAAGGATTCCACCGGGTGTTTGCAAGCTGATCTTTGAAGTTCCAGCACTATAATATGACCATTGTGCACCAGGCTGGGATGAGCCACATGAATATCAATGGGTTGACTTGGCTACCCAGCTTCACTTAGATAATAATGAAGTAGAGCGGCTACATGATCTCCTAATGACCCCTGAGGCTTAGGATGCAGACGAACTGAACCAGAAGATGCTAGCTTGACATTCCCATAACATGAAGGTGGATAATGGGAATCTATACAATAAAGTAGGGGTGAACTGGTTGTCAGAAAATCGACTATGGGCTCTGCTAGTTGACAGGCTAACCAGTATGAAGACTGGTCAGCCCTTGCCATATTTCCTTAGGCGTTGGGGCTAGCGGCACCAGTTAACCCCTTGGCGTGTCACCCGCACCGTTTTGGGGATCCCCTATACTCATTCTCTAAACAACGAAATAAATATAAACTTAAATCATAATAAGAATGAGCAAAGGGAGATATTTATTGAAAGGGAAGCGACAGGTATTTATACTATTTACAAAAGGGCTTCTGCGCCCATTGCTGACCTATTGGCTCTTTTACTGATTCTCCAGCCAACCACTCTCTTCTTCTTCTTTTACTTCTTCTTCTTCTACATTATCTCTTCCCTGGCGTCGACCCTCTAACTCTGTCCTTCCTGATGTCCAAATTAACTTTTGGTTCATCCTTGGCCTTAAGTCACCGGTGAACCATATAAATAATTAATCCAAATAAATGTCAAATTTGTATTTGACCTTTGAGTTGATATAATTGCACCAGAAACTACTTCAGCCACTTGTTTGACTTGGAATATCTCAGCATCTCGCTGACATCTATTCTCATCTTATCTTGATAATAAATGAGGCACCAGAAACAACCTCGGCCGCCTCAAACTCATAATTGTCAGATCCACTGACATTGGATCATCGGTACAGGTAGTGAACAGGTTGAAGCGTGTACATCATCTTTCCACTGGAAATCCCACAACTGACCACAATGGCAGTTGGCATTGAACACTGATTCCACTGACTGATACCAATTGGATCATCCTCAGCTATTAGTCACCGGTGATCCTTCTATTAATTTGGGTCCAATGATTGGCCTCACTTAAACCTAAATACCAAAATCAACGGAATACTAATTTCAGCTCAACCCAGATTGGGGAGCAACTAACCAGCAGTCAAACCAAATAACACGAAATTCAGTCAACAAACCATTCCACCAGGATTGGCTATATCATTCCAAATAACGCTAAATCATTGGAGGATTCCATCTGGTTAAAATCACGACACTGGTTAAAATACCTTTGACCCTCAGAGTGAGTACCTATCATTATGGAGTCAAATGCTCTCTTAGGGAATAGCAGAGTGCGGAAACCTATGAGTGGGTAAAAGAATGCTACAATTTGGAGGGAATCATGGAGACCATCATAGAAGCTTAGATGCTTGTCTGACATGCAAAAAGCAATCCAGCTTCAAAACCAAGTATCAAGATTAACCTATCACTCCTTGACAGCCTTTCCACACAATAAGTCTTAATGTGGTTGGCCCTCTACCCCAAACTACAGGTGAAATCAATATATATTGGTAGGGAATGATTATTTTGCCAAGGGTACTGGCTGTGGCTACCCCAGCTCAGATGGACAAAGCCACGGACACTTTCCTCCACCAGTATATCTTTACTTGACACGGTTGCCCCCAAGTTTTCTCTGTGATAATGGTATAAACTTCATCTATCGAGTGGTGAAGATTCTTGTAACTTCCATGGGCACACAACAGCTCTTTTCTGCCCCTACAACCTTTTGATCAATGGTACCATGGAAAGAGCTAATGGGACCCTGGTTCCTATATTTATGAAAAATGGCCACTTCAGACCCCCTTCACTGAGCTC
Source organism: Massospora cicadina (assembly GCA_022478985.1). NCBI lineage: Eukaryota > Fungi > Entomophthoromycota > Entomophthoromycetes > Entomophthorales > Entomophthoraceae > Massospora > Massospora cicadina. The sequence goes on from JAKSZP010012296.1 coordinate 19,918, forward strand.
TGTGCTTACCAAGTTCCCTCATGGCCTACTGTATCAGTTACCACCAGATCCTTAAAATGTCTCCATTCCATGTGTTTATGGATGGGAACCTGGGGTACCAGAATATTAGCCAAGTATATTTTAATTGATAGTACTGACCCAGAGCAAGCCATGAAGAAGTTGGCTCAACACATTATTCAGTTACAATCAGATGCTATGACTAATTTAGCAAAACTGTCACAAAAGAGGGTCAAGCCGCTAATAATCTCCATCCCCTTTTCCTTCCTTTCAAGTATCCAACTTCTTTTCTAAACTAAAACCATATCACTCCTATAAGGAAAAACTCAGATCTATTTGAGAAGGCCCTTTTGTAGTTACTTACAAGCGAAAAGAGGAGTAATCCATCAAATCCCTTAGTACTGAAGTTACCATCAATCAAGTACATGGCCGCTTCCACAGCCCTATTCTCCCCCAACATTTTTGAGGGGGATGTTGGACATTTGCCCTCCCAGCTTTCAGATAAGAATCATGTGGGTCAAATACAGCTGAAATGGAAATTTTGGACAATTACAGGTCCCCAATACTGCTAATATCAATTTATGTACAAATATTGATTTTATCAGCCAAAGCCCCTGGCCAATTCTTGGTGGAACCCGCAAATTAGGGTAACACTATTTTAAATACCTCACATGCAAATAACACTAATTTAAGCAGTCAGATTACTCTGACCACATGGCGGACTCTTGGGCATCTATCAGATGGATCTCCCCAGCCACTACCAATTCCATTCAAGCACCTATGTGGAGACTACCCCTTTTATAGGCATGGCAGGGGGCACCCAAGATGCAGTATTTTTCACTAATGGGGATTGGCTAAAATATATTAAGTTGTTACCCCATGGGTACGTCTTGCCCCAACAATAATTCCCCATCCATAATTCAGCCTAATGAAGTGGGTTCTCCAAGCTTCAATAGGCTAAATTCCAATATTTTTTAATTTGGACTAGTTTAAGCTCATCCAAACTTATCATTGAATTTACTTCAACCCTCAATACAATTAAACACTGAATGGTCTGAGATCAAGAAAATTCGTTTTTATCTTACCCTGTGGCACTTAATAAAAACTTTAAAACCCCAATTTTTAAATTTTTAAAGTTTAATTACACTTAATATACTTTCAGTATCAATCCCAAATTTTTGGATTTCAGTAAATTAAGCACCAAGTGAGTATCTCCCGTGCCCAAAATCCAACGATGTTGATCTGGGCATCTTTGGGGAATTAGCTGAAAAATTGGGAGTGGGAACTTCCTTAAAAATGGCTCCATGGCCACTGTTATATTTTATGGTTATACCGTTGGGATACGCCATAAGGGTCACACAGGTCAAACCCACCAAATAATGGACATACAATGTGAGGTCATTATCCTCTGAACAAAAAAGATATGATAAAATACAAAGCAATTTGCTCTGACCACAATACTTTATTTATTTTAATATAGCAGATCTCTTCTGCTTCCACGCTCTCAATCCTATTAATGACCTCCTTCTTCAATCGCACCATCTTGTATATATATCAGTGAGTTTAGATGATACCACTCTTTGGCTTAGACCTGTTGATTCTGCCATATTCTCATTGGCTTCAGCATGGAGGGTATTATTAAATTCTCTATTATCTTAGTTTGAGGCGATCTAATTAATATTTGTCAAATATTGACATCACCTATTGCATCATTTAGAGTTGATCCAATAATAAACCCTTTCTAACCCAATATTGTCTCATCTCAAGGCGCTAAAATAATCGTAACTAGCAATTATTGTCAGCTGATTCTCGCCAATCCGCCAAGCTAATCAGGGCTTATTGTCCAGCCATATCAGAATTTTGACATCACCCCCCTTGACTGGAAGATAAGTCTCCAATTGTTTATATTCCTGGAGGAACTTTGCATGCCCGTGATTAATGTTTTGACCACTTGCTGGGTCTTTAATAGTGTAGATGTTAATGCCCATTTTCTTGATTTTTTAATTGACCAATTTAGATGTTGGTCAACTTGTGTTTCCACCCAGACCTGTGCTGGTCATGAAACAAATCCATATCTTCTTCTTGGAACTGAGCTAGTCTGCTATGTCTTCCTGATTGGCAGCATGATCCTTGATTTTTTTGGTTAAACTGAAGGAGTATGCTTTGGTTTGCAACTTGATCAATAAGTCTGCTAGGTTAGTCAAGCAACGTTATGGATCCTATTCACCGGTATCCTCTATTCAAGATAAAGCATTACCAGAAGAGCAGAGTGTCATCCATAGAAGTATCTGAAAGGGACTCTTCCCCGTGGCAGAATGATAGCTAATGTTATAAGCGAAAGTGGCAGTGGATAGGAGGGAAAACCAATCAGAGGGTCTATCCATTACCAGCTTCAGGATTATATTCACCATGGGTTCATTGAACTGTTTGACCATTTTGTTGGACTAGGGTTGGTATGGGGTCATCAGAACCCTGCAGATGCCCATTAGCTCGTTCAACTTTGGAAGGATGTGTGAGGTGAAGTTGGTTCCATTATCAGTAAGAATGAAATGAGGGCAGCCATGTCGCTAGATAATACATTCCATAATGAACTTGGTTACTGTGATTGCACCCAAATCCCGTATTGCCCATGCTTCAATCCACCTGGTCAAGTGGTCGATCACTACCAGAATGTACTTATACTGGTTAGCTCCCGTTGGCAAAGGCCAAAAACATCAAGGGAAACCATATTCCAAACAAAATGTGGTTTCACTAACTGTTATGAAGTCTTCTGGCGAAACAGCTTTTCCACTTGGCACTGGTAGCAACAGGAAATGGTTTCAAACACGTCAAATTTCATGCTTTCCCCTTAATATTAAGGATGCAACAATTCCAACATCTTTAGCACGACCATGTCTGACTGCCCTATGCACACTCATGATAATGCCAGGCTCTGATGAGGGTCACAGGAAGTTCACTGTAGAATCGCCAATCCGCTTGTACAACTCCCCATTCTGCCAAAAGGTATTTGCTCACATCTCGTTTACTTTTTTTATAACTTGGGGTGGTTCATTGTCATATTTTCAGCTGAGTATCTTATTATACATTATATCACTGAGATCTGTCATAACAGCAATGGTTGGCAATCTAGATAAGCAGTCAGTGTTCTGATGTTTTACTCCAAGGTGGTGAAAAATCTAGAGTCATACGCTAGCAGTTTAGGAGCCCATTGGCGAGACGCCCTTCAGTCTCCTTGAGGTTCTGAAACTAGTGTAACGACGCGTGATCCATTATAACTTTATTTTTTACCCTATGCAAGTATACCCTAAATTGCTTATACACATAGATTACCACAAATCTCTATTGCTTGATTACAGTATAATTACGTTCATGGCAATTCAGGCTTTGACTGCTTTACGCCACTGGGTGCTCCTCCCCCTCATTATCCTTTTGGGATTGGACCTCCCCTTACAGTGGAAAGGGACACATCTATTTGAACAATTAATTCATTAATAAAGTTCAGAAAGCGTACACCAGTGCAATGATCAGCACCATCAGAAGTGTATTAAAGGAGCATTGATGACGTTGCGTCCATTTGAACATGGTATATTTTTAACAACTTAATTGCGGGGCCCCAATAAAGCTGAAGCTAGGGATGAAGCGCTAGTTTTAGCTGACCATTTCCAAAAAACCTATATTTCGCACTTACTGTTTAGTATAGTCATTTTTTGGATGGCCTCCACCTTGGTCAGCTGTGGTTTCAGCCACTTAGAGTCTACCACAAACCCCAAGTATACCAACTGGTCTTTGAACAAGGTACATTTAAGAAGCTTAATCTTGATGTTTTCCTAAGTGAGCAGGCGGAACACCTCTTCTAGATGATCAAGGTGCTTAGAAAAAGTTTGGGAGAATACATTGATGTCATTGAAGTTTTTGAGGATGCATGAAAGCTTCAGATTAACGAGGATTGTTCAGGCTTATTGGAACGTAGCCAGGGTGTTAAATAGCCTTTGAGGCATATGAGTCACTTGGAAAAGCACCTTGGATGTGATTATGGCGCATTTCTCCTGTTCCGCTGTGAGCAACTCAATTTTCCAGTAACCCAATAACTGATCAATCGCCAGGAAGTAGTGAGCTCCTCCTAACTGATCCAACGCATCATCAATCTGAGGCAAAGTATATGAGCCTTGTTATTAATACTGTTGAGCTTCAAGTAGTAAGACCACCCAGTTGGTACCGTCCTTCTTTTTTACAAAAAGAGTAGTCAAAGCCCATGGACTATTGGATGTGTCATGGTAATGGCAGAAGAAGTTTAGACCAGCCCGCCAGTCAGGATGCATGATCACCCAAAAAGCAAGCTAGAATGCCAGAGGCATTGTCAACCAAATGATGTTGTATGGAACTGGGCATTGCAAAATGAAGAATTGTTGGTGTAGGGCAACAGTGAGTATGATCATGACGACAAATCAGATCAAGCCACCCCAGACCCTGAGGGTCTTGCTGCAGGGGGCGGGATTACAGAAATTGTTTCAATGAATTCATAGGCATACGAGGTTGTTTTGTTTGGGGAGACAAGGAGACAGATTCTCGTTTATAGATGGTGGATGTAAGGCCACAAAATCCATGTATACTGTTGTTGGAAGTTCATGAAAGCAGGTTTAAAGTGCCAGAATATCTGACTTGCTGAATCAAATTGACAACAGTGGGGGCCATAGTGACCATGAGTACTGGTAGAGCCCATCAAGTATATGGACTGATGGGCCACCAGGGAAAAGCCATTGGGGACGCGGCTAGAATAAAATCAACACAATAAAAATTGATTGGTTTTTTGGCAAAATTGTATTGCAAAGGAAAAGGAAGAAAATCGACCAACAATTTTCTCAGTGCAATGCAACTGATTAAATAGTGGTCAATTGGGGCAGTAACAAGCCAGGATCAGGACCCTCAATTTTAACCTAATCAGCAGATTATTTGGGAATGGGCAGATTAGTTCGCTGAGAACTGACATCAAAGAATTTGGAGGTGGACCAAGTCACTGTCAGTTTGACCTCAAACATCCACACTGAGGTTCAGCTACATTTCCAATGGATGGAGTGATGGCATTTGGCCCGATGAGCAGTGGGAATCCCCCAAGGCCACCTCACATAGGGGCAGGCCCATTTGGTTGGGAACGGGTTTGGGACACCCAACCTGCCGGTGCTTGGTCGCTGGGCTACTTGTTTGGTCAGTAATGTTGCATCGGGCGCAATGCCCAATTTTCCAACAGGTGACTTTGAACCCTCATCAATGGTGTCCGATGCTGTTGTCTGCCAATTGGGAATGATCCCCAACAATTTTGGGAGGGGGGTGATTTCTTTGATCGTCATGTTAACCAAATCAAAACTGTCAGCCATTCTGGCTGATAGAGCAGTCTTCATACCTTTTTGACCATTTAAAATCTGAACATCAGGCTGATTGCTGCTCGAATTAGTTCCAATTAATTTCATTTTGATGATCTCAGCGCAGATTTCACTGATTCCCTATAACAGTTCTGCTGAGGTGAGTGCGGGTATTGGAGGCAGAATTTGAAGTGGAAGAGCTGTTACCCAGCAATCATCTACCATGTGAGTGAGATCGCCCTGAGTAACGAGGGGTACAGCCATCCTCTTCAGTGCCTTCTTGCTTTGGAATGGTAAAAGGACCCGATCAACGCCCAGAGGACGTTCCCTGGGACTTACAGGATGGTTCAAGCATCCCTTGCTCCAGCAACTTTTTAAATTTCTTTGGTGATAACTTCTTCAGCTGCCCTAGATCAGCGGATCAGCATAGACCTGATGGGAGGATGATCCCCAGTGTCCAATTGATGGAACACCCCTGAGTTCACCCTAAATCATGGTCATCAACTGAAAAAAATTATTATACTTCAGAAATAAAGCTGTCACTTGGTCTTTTTGTTCTTCTGAGAAACCCTATTAAATTATCCCACAGTACCACTGTCATTATGCTGGGCTGAATCTCGACGGTTAGACCAAATTTATCCAGCAACTCAAACTTGTGAACCTGAAGGACCTCCTCAACTGTAGTCAAGTGTAAATAAGCCATTATTTGGTGCCAGCAGATTTGCATTGGTTTATTCTGGAGCTTTGTTACCAAAACCTTGATCTCCTCATGGCCCAGGACTATAATATCTGGAGCCTTATGAAACTCAAGAATTTGCTAATAGGGTCCAATGACCTCCCCATAGAGTCCAGCTGGCACTTCCACCTCTAACTCAATGTTCACTATGACTTGGTGTCTGGAAGGAATGGACATAGACCCAGCGGCTCGGAGAGGTAGCCCTTAATATTTGTATATCTGCTGAGGAAAGGCCTGGGTCTTGATCTTTAGTTGATGGTATCAAACTGGAATTACCCCGTCACTATATGCAAGATTGATGTGCCCCATATGCACCAGATCCTTTGGCACTCCGCTTGAAGTAAATTATATTGGGATCCGCTGCCCAGAATTTTGAAGGTCTCCTCCGTCATATCAATGACAGCACTAAAGTGTTGCAGGAATACAGTTCCAATTAGCAGGTCATAGTTACTGTTTGGTAATACTATTTCCAGAGCTACATCGACAATTGACCATAACTGCAAAGGTTGTGCTGTACGCTCCCTCAGTGACCGTGCTATCAGCTCTAGTGGTCCCATAAATCATTCAATGTTCCACATCGATTTTAACATCAATTTCGCTACCACTTGGTGGAAACTATGTTAACTGGGGTGCCCGTATCTATTATTGAGCAAACTATATTCTTTGCTACAAAAAATGTTACAGTATGTACAATCAGAATAAGTGGAATATTGACTGTTTATTACGTGGACCTATAAGGGATCTCTTTTCCCAAAAGAACTTATAATAAACTCACCGACTTTGGGGTATTCTTCAACAATAACATCCGCTCAGAGGGCGACGTTTACTCCTTTTAGGGTTGTTGCATCCGCAGCTGGATCCAGCTTGTCTGAAGAAACTTGGTTGAACATTTGACAGGATACAGCTTTTGGTTGCTCCTGAGGTCGTTCATCTGCCGCAGCCTTGACTTACGCCAATGTCAATATGTTCACTCCTCCAACTGGCTGCAGTTATAAACCCCGTCAACATATTGAGGGACTTCCAATGGATATACTACAATTGATTCAGGTGGGACGTTTCAGTTGGGCTAGCAGAGGTAGAGAGTCCCGTCTCTACTCTGGTTCATCTTTTCCAAGGTTGTATTAATCCTGTTGCACAATTTGAACTCAGCATTTAGGGCAACTCTGGGAAAGGTGGCCAGAGCGACTACATTCAAAACATTCTACCCCATAAAGGTACACGTCCTTGACTCTCATAAGAAGGTCCAGGCCAATAATTTGATTGTTGACATTTTGTTTAACCAGGGCTAGGTCGGTAAACGATTGCTATCATTCAGCATAATTAGATCCAGCTCAGTAGATAGGCTTCTGACAATTTTCATAAGCAGGGCGGGAGCAGAAGTCAAACTGCTTGGGAAACTCAGCCAAGGGTGAGGCGATTGATTATAATAAGGCTGGGGGTTACTAGGCGAAATCTGGGCAGGAAGAGAGAATTCCCCCAAATAAAAAGGTCTGGCGAAGGCAGTGGTATGTTTCTGCTCTGTATTGGGTGAAGGGAATGTAGCGGATAAATGGCGCTAAAACTGAACACTTTTGAGCTGGGGACGTTGTTGTCCAATATTGGGGTCATGACATTTTAAAGCTCATGATATGACTTCAATGCAGTGGTCATTGCAATGCACACATTGAGCATCAGCTAGAACGCCTGCCCCAATAAGCACATGGGCTTCCACCATAAAACAAACAAGAAGGCAGTGAGGGTCTCATTACATTGGAACTAATAGCCAAATTATAACCTTTCACTATGACATCTTTATGGTACCCCCAAACAGCCGCTTAACAGTATCCTTCACTTCTTGTTATGTAATGGAACAGCTTGGAAGGTAGCAGGTAACTTTATCGACACTCCCAACATCCATAGCGATTATTAACAGTTGAGCTTTACGCTGATCTGAGGCGCCTTCTACTGCAGACTCAAAACATTAAAAGAAGCCATGGATTTTCCCATTGTGATTGGATGGAGGCAGCTTTTTGAAGATAGACATCGTCCTTTGACCCCAATTATCTGAAAACTAGCCAGCGCATCAATTCTTTCACTTGTGTGCCATCTCTCATCACTTTAGATGAGCATCAACTTGCTCAATACGTTGAGGTGATGGACACCGCTGGCCTCATTAATGAAGAAACCCCACAATAATACTTCCTTATGCCACATATCGCTGGTGCCCGAGCCCCTATGTTGTCCGCCATGGTCTGCCAGTTAGAGAGGGCGCCAGATAAAAGTTTCCTCAAAGCCTCTTCACCTTTTGATATGGCTTCCTAAGATAATAACTTAAGGTCTATATTTGGTTTTTTATTTCTAATAACCCCTTTATTTGGCTCATTAGCAAATAAAGATGTGTGGCGGCTCCACCCTTTGGGTTGGACATCACTAGTGTTAAAAAGATACAGACCTCATCCTCCCGCCCCTAACTACAACCTTTTGGGATGTACTGAGGAATGGGTTAAGACCAATAAGCGGTCTCTCGATGAGGAACTGGCCCAGAAGCAGGCATATTGTACTCAGATTCAGAGGTAGCGTGGGCCTCTTCAGTGGGCAGTACAGCCATCACTTGGGAGAATTGGCTCTACAATTCATAACCATATCCAGAGCTTCCTTCCTGAGTGTAGTAGCTCATGCCAGTGTCATATTAAAAAATACAGTTCTCCCCTTGCAGCCCCTTGTCACTCATTTACTTTCTAATGGGGGGTTTAGAGGTAACTTTCAACTTCTGCTCTGCAAAATGAAATCATTCAGTGGCATCCTCCAAGTAATTATTGAGTTGCTTGTTTTGTTGTCCCAGAATTTGCGTTTGGCTAAACATACTGTCAAGCTGGTTCATAACGTCATTCCACTTCTGAAGGTGCTCATCCTGCTTCCTAAGAACCATGTCTAAGATAATTTTATGTTAATCATAATTGACTGGCGTAGTGTGTCATGAAGATTTCTCGTCAAAGCAAGCATGATGTGACATGGATGGCGCTGGAGAATCTTTATTGTTGTGGTTGAACAATGGGCCCCCTATAGTGAGCAACGATTATATCTTTTTAGCGACACCATTGGGATACGCCAAAAGAGTTGCACAGGTCAAACCCATTGAACAACGGATGGATCATTAAGGATTGTTTGTCCTATGGACAAATTAAAGATATTTTAAAAGTACAAAGTGATTAGCTCAGACCACAATACTCTGTTTATTTCAATATAGCAGATCCCTTCTGCTTCCCCACTCTCATCCCTATTAACAACCTCCTTCTTTAATCACCCCCTCTCGCTTATATATCAGCAACTTCAGACAATACTACTTCTTTGGCTTAGACTTTTCAGTTCTGCCATATTCTCATTGGCTCTGGTAGGGTATAAAATTCTTAAATTCTCTATTTCCTTTGTTTAAAGCGATCTAATTAATTTCCATCAAATGTTGACATCACCTTATTGCCTTATTTAGAGGCGATCCATTATTAACCCTTTCTAGCCCAATATTTCCTCATCTCAAGGCGCTCAAATAAATGTAACAAGTCATCATGGCTGTCAGATTCTCACCAATCCTCCGTAGCTAATCAGGGCTTATTGTTCAGTTATATCAGAATCTTGACAGCCACATTGAGGAATTGGCAGAGGAGGGTGTTGGTAAGGGCAGCCGCCTATTCAATTAAAAGCTATATGTGAGTTTCATATGTGATTTTTTTCCTTATGAGGACGAAAACTTTGAAGGGAAGTATTCAAGGATAGATTTAAAAACATAGACCATTCAGAAGATACGAGATGATTCCATGAAGTTGACCAGTTCAATTAATCACATGAGAGAATTGAATGGGTTGAAATTGGCTAACATTGGGCCATCAAGGGGCGATGATTGGGAGGATTGGGTGGATTTAACCAACAAAAAGTCAACCAATGAAAATTGATGGGTGCTTGGGTGGGGACTGGTGGGGGGAATGATCTTTATGTAAGAGTATGATTGGTTGATGCCAGGGTAGCTGCGCCAGAAGTTCCTGAAGGATGAGGAAATAGATCCTCACTTGGATTTTTTTTGCATGGGCAGCAGCTGGGTGATTGGTAGAAGGAAGAGGGAAAGAGGCCGTAATGGTGAGATGCAATAGTATTTTCATTTTTAGTAATCAGCCAAATTACAGAGCTTAAACATCATGTCATTCTCCACGAAGGCTTAATGTATTGCTTGGATTAAAAAGACAGTGAAAGGGGGATTCTGAGGTGGGTGTACTGGTTGAAAGGTGAAGTGTCACTAAAGTGTGAGGCCAGCAAGATGGCTTGCTCCATTATGTATCACATACTGTAGGATGTGGTCAGTGCCATACATGGCCAAGACCTTCATGAGCTCATAAAGGAGCTTTTAAGGTTGGCTAGGAGAGATTGAAACTGAACCATCAAAGTAGCTTTAGCTGGCTTCCAATTGAAAATGATGGGGATAGGTGTACTCTAAATAAAGCCAGCGTTGCTGTTTCCATGGTGTGGTCTTCACAAGAGAAGCCAAGGTCAATGTACTCCTTAAAAGGTTGGATTTAATATGACTGGCAGGTTTGTAAAACATTTAGGCTATCTCAATTATGCCCACACTCGTGTATGGATAGAGGTTTCCATGTCAAACTAAAATGCTAAAGGAAAAGTTGCTCTGAGTAAGCATTAATGTGCTAAAAAGAACTGGCTGAGATTGCGCAAGATAGTGGTCTAGGTCTCAAGGTTGAACAAAGTAACGAAGTGCTTAAGTTAGATAAACCTTCTTTAGAGCGTTTCAGAAGCAGCTTAAAACAAGTGGAAGTGACGCCCCACTGCCCCACGCAGGGGTGGCAGCGTTGGATGTGTTAACCTATAAATGCAAAAGTGTGACATTAAAGGTTTTAGATAAGTAAAGTTTAATGATTTGACTAATAAAATGATTAAAGCAGAAGTAAAATAAAATTAGTTGCGCTTAATGTTTGCTTAACTAGTTTTATTGAAACACCTATCAACCCAAAAATAAGCACCTAGGCATTTGTCTCATGCGTCTATTAAGCACAACATGTATTATTTGTGGCTTGGTCTTGTGCTGAGTCAATTTGAGGGAGGAACATGCAATCATAGGAAAGCATGTGAGGACAGCGAGTCAATTGTGGCTTCAGAAATGGCCACAGAGTGGTATAAGGAGTGAGGGGTGAGGTTAAATTCAACGGGTGCTTGCCTGTGATGAATAAAAATAACAATTTATTAGAGAAAAATAAATTGAAATACAAATAATATTTAAGAAGAAATCTAGTATACAAGAAATTGTGTGTTATTTCTTTGGTAATACCAATATATATATTTGAATAATGTGACTTTTCTTTCTCGTTGCAAACACTTTTGCAACCCATTCAATTCAAGACTAAATCTAGTTTGATAATCTCATATAGGGGATTAGTCTGCGCCCATGTCTGGGAGCAGTTGGGCAAGCAAGGCAAGAGGAGCAGGCGGAAGGCCCGCGGCCTCTAACGTTTGAAAACGCCCCAGAGAATCTGGCGGAATAGAAAAAAATTTAAAAAACCGGCGGTCACAATTTCCCCAGAGATACTCGTGTGGCAAGCACGATGCAACCAGTACATCAATACGCCACATTCCCAGCCACTTTCATCGGTGGAATTCAGAGTCCGTGTGTATCTGGACATCCAAAAAACGGCCCTATGGGAAAATTTTGTGAAGATGTACACAAAATTTTCCCAACTGCGGTGTACATTGCACCTCACTCCATGTCGCGCGGTTGGCTGGACCTAGGTTTTGAAAGCAAAATAGCAGCAGACGAGGCTGCAGAGGTGCGCGTAGTGGTCGACCTCCCTGAAGGGCAACGGGTCATCAAAACTAAATGCACCAGATGGACAAAATTGAACAAAATTTTCCTCACAATTGACTTTTTGCCTACTATGGTAAAACGTGACATTTTGGAGCAACACCTGAAAGATGGTCTCGCCATATATGGCGAAATACAATCTTTCAAAATGCAACGTTTCACGCTGATGCCACACCTGTGTACCGGCAAAGCCATCGCAGTTCTGACCCCAACTGAGGAGATCACGAAGGACCTAACCCAGATCCCGCACTCCACCTTTATTGACATCGCAGGGCACACCACCCACCCATTCTGGGTAACCGTGGACAGCGCGCCCCCATTTGCACCCACTGTGACGCGTTCAGCCATAAGGCACATGCGTGCCTCATTAAAGAGGGCGTTACATTCCAAGAGCACCCCTTGGTGGCCATGGCCAGCGGAGAGGCGCACTACGAACCAACCGCAAGCACCAAAGAGGCTTTCCCGTGGGGAGCACAAGGCTGCTACCTATTGGTAAAGCCCATCTCCCTGCAGGAGGGGAAGAAGGCCAAGCAGGCCCATAGGACCGCGGCCAAGGAAGCAGCCAAGGTCACCACCACCATCCCACACTCACAACGCCAGGAGGACATGGAGACCTTCGCGGTGGAAGCAACTTGGGAATCCATCACCCAATCAGATTGGGAGGCCCAAGCTGAACGGGCCACTCAATCCGAGGATCTGATGGGAGATTCGATCTCACCCAATTGCTGCACCCAAGCCCCGGTTGAAACTGACTTGAGACCTATCCCAACCAAAAAATTTTTTTGCCCCACTCGATGGTGCACCAAACTTATCCGCACCGCAAAAAATTTGTCTGACGTCGGGAAAACAAAAAGCGAAGGCCAAAGCCAATGTGACTCTTTCCACAAAAATTAACAAAAACCCCAATAGCGTTGCTGCTGATACCCGCACTGCTGTGAAAGCCCATGGGGACCTGGAAGAGGCTGGTGGGCCAGGGGGCCCACCCCCTCGCACCTAAGGTGTGAAGGGGGAAACCTTCACTCTAGGGATGCTGAATATCGCCAGACTCAAGGCCTCCCCATCCTGGGCTAGGAAACTGAGTTTTTTACAAAACAATTTACCTGTGGATATCCTGGCCATCCAGGAAACCCACTGTCCACAAGGTTCTGAGGATGCTTGGAAAACAATGCTCCTACCATCCCTATCCTTTTGGTCAAAGCACTGTGGGGTGCTAATTTGGAAAAACAATCTTTTCAAATTTACATCTTCAGAAACATTCCTAAATGACCAAGTGCTCGTTGTCACCTTCTCATGGGCTGATGTTGCACACACAATTGTCAACATTTATGCCCCAAACGGTGCACAAGAGCGTCAGGAATTTTTCTCATCGGTCAAATCCCTCCTGCTACCCACCAATTCTTTCCTAATCAGCAACATGAACTGTTGGCTAACCTCAAAATGGACCGGTGGCCACCCTCACCCCACGCCCCACAGGGTCACGTAGAACTATGCGTTCTAAAAGCCACCCTTGGGTTAATAGATATGCTGCTGCGACATGCCCCACTGCTCGAAAACATGACGCATCCCCACATCCACAAAGGCCAATTAAGGTCCATGACCCGCATTGACCTTATTCTAGCACCGGCAAAATTCCATTCCCACATCTCCCACTTCAAAACAACGAAAATGGAATTCTCTGACCACCGACTGGTCTCGATAACATACCACTTACCCGTCACAGTTGCAAAGGCCCCACATTGGTGCAAAATCCGCCCCCCAGAGCTTGCGTCGCCAGGATTTTCCACATGGGTGGAAGAGGCAACTTTGGCAAAATTGTTTGTTGCACCGTTTTGCGCGGACCCCATTTCCACATGGGCAACTTTCAAAGAAGACACCATCCGCCACTATCGCCATCTCTCATCCAGACGCTCATGAGCCACATTGGCGGTTATATCGGCGCGCTGGCAGAATTGGCCCACTTGGAGTCCAACATTCCAGCCTCAGGATATAGCCCTGCATGGGGCCAGAAGTGAGCGGAGGCAGCAGCCCACCTCAACGCACTTGAAAGGCAACACAAACATTGGGTTTGTGTCCAATACAGGGCCACACGCATCACTAAAGGTGACAAGTGCACTGCATACTTCTTTAAAAAAAATTTTGCACCACACCAGAGCGTGGCCTGCACACAGGTGTGAAGATCAGATAATTCCATTGCAGGCACACCAGCCGAAGTGGCAATCAAAACGCAAAGATATTACTCTGAGTTATACTGAGCCAAACCAATTCAGCCGGCCGAAATGGTGGAATTTCTCGACAGAGCTCATATCTGCACCATTTTCTGATACCCAGAAATAATGAATTTAATTACTCCGAACGAATTATGGACTACCATTCGCGGTGCGCCAAACTGAAAATGCCCAGGCCCAGATGGCATTCCATATGAGTTCTACAAAAAATATTTCAAATATCTATCTCCACTTCTGCTTTCCTCACTCAACCAAAGCCTGTTGGAAATGCGCCTCCTACCAGGAGGACATGAGGCTTTTACAGTCCCACTCTTCAAGAAAGGGGATAGGCTAGACTTAGCCAACTGGCGCCCCATTTCTCTAACAAACACAGACACCAAAATTTTAACAAAAATCATGGCTAACCGTTTAGAGACTGTAGCATCTGCCACCATCTCTCCAGAACAATTCGGTTTCATCCCCAGAAGGTCAATTTGGGATAACGTGCACTCTGTGGCTAATGTGTGTCAGTCCACAGCCTCTGGGGCACTTGTATTCTTGGACCAACAAAAGGCCTATGATAGAGTAAACTGGGAATACCTTAGGGCCTGCCTCCAACAATTCCGCCTACCTCCCCGCTTCATTAACTGGGTGATGCTGCTCACGGAATCTGCAACAATGGCTGTGCGCGGCCCAGGTTTCCTAACGGAAGTAGTCCATCCTCAAAGGGGCCTGCGACAAGGGGACCCCCTGAGCCCACTCTTATACAACTTCAGCCTTGACCCACTACTGCGAAATGCGAATGCCCAACTCACTGGGGTCCATGTGCCAGGCCAAACCCCAGTCAAGATGATGGCATTTGCAGATGATTGCGTGGTGGGGGTGTCTAATAATAAAGATGCACGCGCGCTTGAAGCCCTCATCCAGGAATATTCCCGGGTAAGCAACGCGGCACTGAACGCCTCCAAAACCGAAATCATCCTCCTTGGTTGGTTTCAGAACTGCTGGGCCCCAGCAAGTAGATCCCAACCCAGCCCAGCTGCTCGCCCAATTCCACGCCTTACTAACTCAAAACACACCGCTCCACTGGTGCTCCCCTTTGTGCCGCGACCTACCATAGGACCGGTACGCCATCTGGGCGTGTGGTTGGAGGCAGGAGGATACGCGTCAGCAGTAATGGAGGGCCATATACTGGACAACGTGACGAAGCGAATCGCCTCTCTCAGAGCCCATCCTACTACCCTCACTGGCAGGGTTGTTCTTGCCAACTCTATGCTCCTATCCAAAGTCTGGTTTGGAGCCCACGCTATCCCCTTCTCCCCAAGCTTCTTCAAATCCCTGTATGCTTTGCTACAAGGTTGGCTTTGGTCAGGCCGCCCTCCACCAGTACGGCTAGAGGTCATGTTTGGTCCTCATCATCATGGTGGCATGGGCCTACTTGACTTCAAAGCCCATGCCGCCAAGATCCTAGGCACCTGGATTGCGGCCGTCACTGCTTCTACACTCCCATCCCAACACTGGTCCCGCGTGGCCCGCTCCAACTTCTCCCGAGCCTTGGGCCTCAACAACCCATCAAACCCCCACTCCCTGATGAAATACCTTGCATCACACACATCAGCCACAGGTCCTCACGGGACAAAAACCCACTACAAACGAATCCTACTCTCCATGCGAAGCGCAGAGTGGAGAATTCGTATTAGTGGACATACAACCTGAAGAGGCCGCCCCTCTCCTCAGTTCACACAAGAGGTGCAGGGGCTACCCATCCATGATGGCGTGATCCCCAGTCGACTCCAAGTCCTATCCAGGGTGGACTACCTGGACATGATGGACGTCCCTTATTCCACTGAGACCCAAAAGACTATCTGGAAATACGCACACCATCCTCTGTTGCAGCCTCAAGTCCGTTCCCATGTGTGGCGCTGCCTGAGGCGGGTGTATCGTACAGCTGAGCGCTCTAATGCTTTACACTCATCCTGTGTCGTGTGTGGCCAGTATGGAACGCTGTTTCACCGCCTGGAGAAGTGCCCCACCTCTAAAGTGATATGGCGCGAAGTCCAACGTCTGCTAGGCCAGGATCAAACACATCCCTTTAGTCTGTCAAGAGATATGTTTGCTTCATCAATGGTATCCCCCCTCCCACCCTCCCTTCATGCTCTGGTGGTTGCAATCGCCATGTGGACTATCCACACGATTGTCTTGGATGCCATCGCCGGATCCATCCCCACCCTCCCTGAAGCTGTCCACAGATTCCGGTCTCATTTGGTGGATCACTTTCAAGCGTGGATGTTTGGATATCTCCCACCACGTCGCCGGCAGTTGGTCTCCTCCTGGTTCCCAGTCTGGTTCATCAAATCAGACCCCTTCCTCCACACGTGCTCAATAGTGGCTACGCCCCCTACACACGTTCCCTCCCCTTCCCATAAGTGGCGTTCCTGCTGGCAACAAGATATAGCATCGCTTCTCTGGGATGCCTCACCTGGTACTGAGTTTTGTCTCGTCTGAGTCATATTCGGAAGTGTCCATCCCATGGTCGGCCTTCCCCACAATAAATTTAAAAATATATTTGAATAATGTCTATATGAGAAAAGGACTTTTCATTAACTTTGTTGATGCACCAATCCGCCACATTCTTTAAGGTTATGCATCAGTGGACGTCTACTCTATTAATTTAAAGGGCTACACATGCTGAGCAAGCTTAACCCTTCATCTGAAGCCATGGTTGTTGTGGAAAAAAACTTTCTTGTAGACATTTATAATGGAAAATTGGCGTGGTGAAATAAGTACAAATCATAGTCTTTGATCTTCTTCACTAGGCTAGTAGGGACTTTGACTTAATATTGAATAGCATAGAAATATGGTCCAACATATAGCGTTTTATTCTCAGGACAACTATGTCTTCCATTCAAAAGTAATAAGGGAAGCAGCGCAAGATGTCTTCTACTTAAGAGTTGGAATAACTTTTCCTCATTATCAAGTGTTAACTTATATTGTACGCGAATATGGAGGTATGTAGGAGCATGTTTCAATACTATGGGTGGTGTCACAGTTTGTGACATAATTCCTGGCGTTATCAGCTAATCTAAATATAAGTCTGGAAACTTTTTTAAGGATCAAGGATAGAGCCTCAAAAGTTGATGAACTCTCCAATGTCAGTTATAGGAATTGAGTTCTGGCCCTACATGTCAAAATTGACCCTCATGGTGCCAAACCAACTAGAAGTTTGAATAAAAATGCCTTAAAAATTCTTAAAAATAACAAGTATGAGATAATGAGTATGGCATAGTTTAGAGTTCTCATTTTTGTAGAAAAGCGAATAATTTTAGCAAACAATGGGCTCTACTAATTGCTTGGCCTCAAAGTCATACTCCTTGAGACCTTGATGGAATGCTTCTTCGCTTTCTAAAGATAGTATATTTAAACCTTATATAAAGATTATCTTTTCAGACTAACTTTGTCATTCTTGGGTCCCCTTTTAATATTAACCTGGGTAAAAAAATCCTGTGATATTTGTTTTAGATTAGAGTTATGGTCTCACTAGCTGTTTTGATAAACTCAATACCCACACCTTTAATTATACCATCAAGTCCACAGTGCTCCGTTTTGTGCACAATTACTATGGATTCTACACAAACACGCATAGTTCTCAGGGCCTTTAATTTTCTTACTCTGGACCAATCTTTTGTGCGCTTTAACTCATTTCTTTATTTGCAAACATTATAGCAATCACTGGGATTCTGCAACCTGTTCATAGCGTATATTCTACTCTTCTGGCTTCTTTCTAGCAGATCTTTCCATTTTGCACCATCCTGTAACATTATTTCCATTACATAATCCTTAAAATATTAAGACTACTAGTTAGTTTCTTCTCCTATTGTTTGCTAAAGTTACCCAGATATGTTATATAGTTGACCCCCTAGAAGTTTCCTAGTAGACTATTATCCTCTTCTCCTCCTAGTTTTGGCTCTTTCTTTTATATGGACATCACTGAAGGCGTTGGATGACTCGTTCCACTCAAGAAACCCATAAAGTGTGCATTATCTGTAAATACTCAATTCTCTTTTACTTTCTCATTAGATTTGGTATTTTAAAAAGAAGACTTTTTTGACAAGCTGTACGACCTAGGGTTTCAAGTTTAAGTCCCAGAAGAAAGATTTTCTGCTTTTTTTCTTCCAACTCCTTTATTGTGAGATTTCTAAAAGACCCATCAGTGGCTGCTTGCCTTAAGTGAGGCAACTAGAACCCTTATAGAGTCCCTACCCTCAATGGAAGCCTCTGTAAAGCATAGTTAATATCCTCCAGCTACATTTGAGGACTTTGACTATTTTGTCCACCTATCCCAACGAGACCTTACTATCTACCACTGTTATATAATCAGCAATATAGTTAATAATCGCCGTAAGGGTTGCAACGGTCAAGGCCATTGAGCAACGGATGGACAATATGGTGATTGTTGGTCCCCAAATAAACTTAGTAATTGTAATAAGAACATGAAGCTATCACTTCTCAAACACCATTTTATTCAAAATGATATACATAATGAGCAGCCCTCTACTGCTGACTCTTCTTTTCCCTATAATCTGCTCTCTTTCTTTTAGTTTATTGACCCCCTTCCTCACTTCACATACCGTTCATCTTTTTGTTTCTGGTTATTTTATCCTTCATCTTAGTTACTCCCTATTCACTACAATTTTAGGAGATTCGCCTCATCATTGAGTCTCCAGTAGAATTCACTTTTATTTGTGGAGTTTGACAACCTTGGCGTCAACCTATCTTAAATTGTCAATAATAAGTATTTTGACCAAATCAATTATGTACAACCAATGATCTGCCATTAACTAATTAGGCTTATTTTAGTAATAAAAATTTCTTGTCAACCACATTGTGTTTATTCAAGAGAAAGCATTGTGACTGAGCTTCGTGTAGAGCTAGAAATATTCATTCTCCACAAGTCCCTAAAAACAATGACTTTGTTGCATATCTGAGATAAACCTCTCCTACTCTAGCTAAAACCTTCTCTATTCTCGCATCTATGCTGTCTTAAGACGTTTGCCCAGTTCCACCAACTGTAACACTGAACTTCATCTCCTGGAGCTTGACAGCTCCAACTTAATCAAACCTTTTCAGTGGTTATAAAATTTATAAGTCTGATCTCCCCAAGTCCTATATTCATTGTGATTTTTCCTAATAAGAATACTGCGTTCATGGACTCATCCAATTTAACACATAAGTACTCATTCGCAGCTTTGTCAAACTAAGGTTTAGAACTGCCAACGAGCTTAATGGCAGGTGAGACAGATACATCCTTCTTAAGTAAAGGTCCTTTTACACTAGCCCTACACCATCGCACTCCTCAAAGTACACCTCTCTCTTTGCTTAAAACTAGAGAGGGTTAGTAAACCTATCTTATTTGATTCAGAGCATTCAAGTGATCCTAGCTTTGGAAAATCTGTCGCTATTTTAGGCTCTAGGTTCCCCTAGTTATTAACATTTCCTGGAAAATAGAGAAACTCTTTCTCATCATCACAGAATCTCTCACTCTGGACTATCACATTCTAGTCGAGTGGATGACCATAAAAAATGTTCAAAGACATTCTGTTTATCCAACCCATCAAAAACTTTTCTTTACCAACTAGTATGGTCATCTGTGTCAAGGACCTCCACCTTCCTGTATATAGAGCATAAAAATACCCTACACCCTTTATGTTTAATGGGCAACTCACGGAAAATATGAAGTCATACTCATATAGAATCCTCAGAGGACGCGCTGGTTTACTACTCTCATTATGGGCTCATTGTCAGCTTATATTATTTTGGCTTCAAGCTAGTAGATATTTGTCTGTATATTCTTGGTCATGTCCAAAATGCTTCTTTTGGAAGGCGCTAAGTTAATATTTTGGTTGATACTGTTGCTACAAAAAACTCTATCTTTCATGATCTGAAGGAAATCTTGGACCTCATCTTAGGTGTGGACCAATTAGTAAAAGGTGGTGAATCTCAAGACATACCTCATATCAAGCGCAGTACCTAGTCCCTTTCCATGCAGATGAAGGACGCTTTGTAAAGACCTTCTCTGCAGTTAACAAGCTTATGTACCCAGCCATTTTGGGAGTAAGCTGGTGGTGGCATTTTGACATCCCCACAAACTTTGCAAATTAAATATCCTCCAAATCTGTTGGGGTATTATTTTACCATCACTTGACTTGACAGAAGTTTGATGGCATTGCCAAGGAAATAGGGACTTGCCCCAATGCTGGTCTTGCTGCGAAGCAACTAGCTTCAACCCCTGCTCCCAGATAACCTACCTGACTGTATCAAAGCCTATGTGGACATGTTTGACTTCATTAAGGTCGGCCATTGACCGCGCACACAAAATATGAATTTGATTTTAAGGTGAAAATTGACCTTGTTAAGATATCTTTACCCATCTATCCCCTATCTCTGAGGGAGAAGCCGCCCTGGGTTTCTGGATTGACAATATGAATTCTAATAATTAGATCTTCAAAAAGTCTTCACCATGTGTTCTCATGTGCTTTTTGAGGAATAAACAGGAGTTTTCTCAGAATTTGTGCTGACTATGGCAATTATAAAATAAATGTTAAAGTCCCTGACCCTCATCCATAGCAACTTGAACAGCAAATTTCTTATTATGTTAATAAAACCCAAGTTGTTATCAAGCTGAACTGTCTGAATGCCTTCAATAATATTTCATTAAGTAAGGTCAGGAGTTCTGACAGCTTTCCTCACCAGGAAAGGTATTTACAGTTCAAGGTTATACCCTTGATTTAAATGATGCGCTACCTGATTCTATAGGTTTATTGACGCTGTCCTAGGAAGCTGATGGGATCCTGCGCAATATCATATATGGATTCTATATTGGTCTAATCTACAGATTAAAAGTACCACGCCCATCATCTGGTAGCCAATATGGAGCGCTTGACACAAGCAAACTTTAAAACAAAGAATTCAAGTATGAGTCTTTTAGCATAAACTAATTTTAGGGTTATAATATTATTTCTCATAACTACACAAATCCTCCGATTTAGATAGCATTATTTTTCAATTAAATGACCCATATCTCCCTCACAGAGTTGCACAGATTCCTTAGGACCTGCAATTCTTAAAGAAGTTCACACCATAGCTATCTGAAGTTTCCAGCCCCACTCTACACTGAATCTGAGAAGAAAAGCCTCGGTCAGACAACAAATGCAACTATAAGGAGAGTGTCTGTAGCTCTCCTGTACTGTATAGTTAATGGGTAAACCACCACCAGAGAAGTAGGGAACATGCTACAAAACCAAATGGTAGGAAAACACTATGAATGGTGCTGACGTCAAAGTGGCTCCAAAATTTTAAATGAGACATTAGACAAAGTTAAACGAAGCCAAAAAAATCATGACTTGGAAATGTTGAAGTCTAAACCAATCAAAATTCATTAAAAGGTATTCTTAATCAACAGATGGCAGGATAGTACCTTCAAAAATTTATAGACTTTAAATGGCTAATCTTTTTTATGACCTCCTTGTGAGGTCCGAGATGTGGCCAGCCTGCAGGTCCATCTGATTAAGATGTCAATATTTTTTAATAATAAAAACAAATAAGGAAGTTGGTCTAATGATAAATGGCTTAAAAATAGGGGAAAATAATCATCAACTCAATAATGAACTAAGCTAAAACTGGCTAATAGAATCAACTTACCATCCCTAAAGGTAACATATTTCATGTAGGCAAAACTCAGAATTTTTTTTAAATATTGTCAAAGTTATTAATATCATATCCGGTGTATACTCATATCATCATTTCAGTTTGAACACAATGTACCATTATAGTGGTTGAGTTTCTCATAAGAATTAAAACTTATATGTAAAACAATAACCCCATCAAGTAGCCCCTTGGTACCAACATAGGCATGTTTGGCCCTTACTCAACATAAATCTAAGGTATATAAGATCAGAGAGGGTATCATTCTTTCGCTTAAATTTTTTTTGATGATAATTTTTAGTTTTTAAATCTACAAAAAACATCCATTGAATTCAGGCTGTTGTGATATGTTTTGATGCATTAAACACCTGCTGCCCAGTGTGGCAAGGTGGTGCGCTGCCAAAACGCGCCCAGGCTGTCTCTGATAGCCACTCTAACGCTACTGGGCATTATGTGTCACCATGGGAATTGGCACACCAACTCGTAAGCTCCCAGGTGATGCTCCAATGCCCCTAGTGATCCCTCAGAGCAACCTGTGTTTAGGCCTTTAGGTCATTTATGCTAATTTTTTCTTTTATTCTAGTGTGGTTATCATTGAGATGGCCCTATAGTTTATAACCCACCAGGTTTATTTTTGATTTTTGCCCATTAAAGGGTATTTAGACCTGATATTCACTTCTGAAGCCCATTCAATGGCATCAGCTAAGCTTCCTTTTATTTAGCAAAAGATCCAGATTCTAACCATTTACATGTGAATCCTAGATAAAGTCACTCTTTTAAATTAGTATGCTGTGTTGCCTCCTATATCTCCCCCAAACGCCTTCTCCACAAAATCATGGACGGTTTGGCTGCTTATGGCACTACCCACTGCTGCAATATGTGTTTTTGAATGGTTCAGATCATTTAGTAGGGCTCATACCTTTTTGATGATTCACCATTTTCACCGTGACACCTACCTTGCAATCCCCCTGCACCGTGATAAGATTTACCCCTGATCATACATTCTGAATGCATGTCAAAATGGCTTCGCCATCTGTCCCTTGTGCTTTGAACTTGATCATTTGAAGTGCAAGTGCCCAAGAGTTTCTGTTGCAGCTACTTCTTCCGCTCATCCTTTAGACGTCAGCCTCACTTTGCCTTATCAAAATGTTTTAAATGGGACTCTTTTCTTTTAAATTTAAATTTATTGTGGGGAAGGCCGACCATGGGATGGACACTTCCGAATATGACTCAGACGAGACAAAACTCAGTACAAGGTGAGGCACCTCAGAGAAGCGATGCTATCTCTTGTTGCCAGCGGGAACGCCACTTATGGGAAGGGGAGGGAACGTGTGTAGGGGGCGTAGCCACTATTGAGCACGTGTGGAGGAAGGGGTCTGATTTGATGAACCAGACTGGGAACCAGGAGGAGACCAACTGCCGGCGACGTGGTGGGAGATATCCAAACATCCACGCTTGAAAGTGATCCACCAAATGAGACCGGAATCTGTGGACAGCTTCAGGGAGGGTGGGGATGGATCCGGCGATGGCATCCAAGACAATCGTGTGGATAGTCCACATGGCGATTGCAACCACCAGAGCACGAAGGGAGGGTGGGAGGGGGAGGCCATTGATGAAGCAAACATATCTCTTGACAGATTGAAGGGATGTGTTTGATCCTGGCCTAGCAGACGTTGGACTTCGCGCCATATTACTTTAGAGGTGGGGCACTTCTCCAGGCGGTGAAACAGCGTTCCATACTGGCCACACACGACACAGGATGAGTGTAAAGCATTAGAGCGCTCAGCTGTACGATACACCCGCCTCAGGCAGCGCCACACATGGGAACGGACTTGAGGCTGCAACAGAGGATGGTGTGCGTATTTCCAGATAGTCTTTTGGGTCTCAGTGGAATAAGGGATTTCCATCATGTCCAGGTAGTCCACCCTGGATAGGACTTGGGGTCAAATGGGGATCACGCCATCATGGATGGGTAGCCCCTGTACCTCTTGTGTGAACTGAGGAGAGGGGCGGCCTCTTTGGGTTGTATGTCCACTAATACGAATTCTCCACTCTGCGCTTCGCATGGAGAGTAGGATTCGTTTGTAGTGGGTTTTTGTCCCGTGAGGACCTGTGGCTGATGTGTGTGATGCAAGGTATTTCATCAGGGAGTGGGGGTTTGATGGGTTGTTGAGGCCCAAGGCTCGGGAGAAGTTGGAGCGGGCCACGCGGGACCAGTGTTGGGATGGGAGTGTAGGAGCAGTGACGGCCGCAATCCAGGTGCCTAGGATCTTGGCGGCATGGGCTTTGAAGTCAAATAGGCCCATGCCACCATGATGATGAGGGCCAAACATGACCTCTAGCCGTACTGGTGGAGGGCGGCCTGACCAAAGCCAACCTTGTAGCAAAGCATACAGGGATTTGAAGAAGCTTGGGGAGAAGGGGATGGCGTGGGCCCCAAACCAGACTTTGGATAGGAGCATAGAGTTGGCAAGAACAACCCTGCCAGTGAGGGTAGTAGGGTGGGCTCTGAGAGAGGCGATTCGCTTCGTCACGTTGTCCAGTATATGGCCCTCCATTACTGCTGACGCGTATCCTCCTGCCTCCAACCACACGCCCAGATGGCGTACTGGTCCTATGGTAGGTCGCGGCACAAAGGGGAGCACCAGTGGAGCGGTGTGTTTTGAGTTAGTAAGGTGTGGACTTGGGCGAGCAGCTGGGCTGGGTTGGGAACTACTTGCTGGGGCCCAGCAGTTCTGAAACCGACCAAGGAGGATGATTTCAGTTTTGGAGGCGTTCAGTGCCGCGTTGCTTACCCGGGAATATTCCTGGATGAGGGCTTCAAGCGCGCGTGCATCTTTATTATTAGACACCCCCACCACGCAATCATCTGCAAATGCCATCATCTTGACTGGGGTTTGGCCTGGCACATGGACCCCAGTGAGTTGGGCATTCACATTTTGCAGTAGTGGGTCAAGGCTGAAGTTGTATAAGAGTGGGCTCAGGAGGTCCCCTTGTCGCAGGCCCCTTTGAGGATGGACTACTTCCGTTAGGAAACCTGGGCCGCGCACAGCCATTGTTGCAGATTCCGTGAGCAGCATCACCCAGTTAATGAAGTGGGGAGGTAGGCGGAATTGTTGGAGGCAGGCCCTAAGGTATTCCCAGTTTACTCTATCATAGGCCTTTTGTTGGTCCAAGAATACAAGTGCCCCAGAGGCTGTGGACTGAAACACATTAGCCACAGAGTGCACATTATCCCAAATCGACCTTCTGGGGATGAAACTGAATTGTTCTGGAGAGATGATGGCAGATGCTACAGTCCCTAAACGGTTAGCCATGATTTTTGTTAAAATTTTGGTGTCTGTGTTTGTTAGGGAAATGGGGCGCCAGTTGGCTAAGTCTAGCCTATCCCCTTTCTTGAAGAGTGGGACTGTAAAAGCCTCATGTCCTCCTGGTAGGAGGCGCGTTTCCAACAGGCTTTGGTTGAGTGAGGCTAGCAGCAATGGGGATATGTATTTAAAATATTTTTTGTAGAACTCATATGGAATGCCATCTGGGCCTGGGCATTTTCAGTTTGGCGCACCGCAAATGGTAGTCCATAATTCGTTCGGAGTAATTAAATTCATTATTTCCGGGTATCAGAAAATGGTGCGGATATGAGCTCTGTCGAGAAATTCTGCCATTTCGGCTGGCTGAATTGGTTCAGCTCAGTATAACTCAGAGTAATATCTTTGCGTTTTGATTGCCACTTCAGCCGGTGTGTCCACAATAGAATTATCCAATCTTTGCACCTGTGTGCAGGCCACACTCTGGCATGGTGCAAAAAATTTTTTTGAAGAAGTATGCGGTGCACTTGTCGCCTTTAGTGATGCGTGTAGCCCTGTATTGGACACAAACCTGATGTTTGTGTTGCCTTTCAAGTGTGTTGAGGTGGGCTGCTGCCTCCGCCCACTTTTGGCCCCATGCATGGCTATATCCTGAGGCTGGAATGTTGGACTCCAAGTGGGTCAATTCCACCAGCACGCACGATATAACCGCCGATATGGCTCGTGAGCATCTGGATGAGAGATGGCGATAGTGGCGGATGGTGTCTTCTTTGAAAGTTGCCCATGTGGAAATGGGGTCTGCGCAAAACGGTGCAACAAACAATTTTGCCAAAGTTGCCTCTTCCACCCACATGGAAAATCCTGGCAACGCAAACTCTGAGGGGCGGATTTTGTACCAATGTGGGGCCTTTGCAACTGTGATGGGTAAGTGGTATGTTATCGAGACCAGTCGGTGGTTGGAGAATTCCATTTTCATTGTTTTGAAGTGGGAGATGTGGGGTTGGAATTTTGCCGGTGCTATAATAAGGTCAATATGGGTCATGGACCTTAGTTTGCCGTTGTGGATGTGGGGACGCGTCATGTTTTTGAGCAGTGGGGCATGTCACGGCAGCATATCTATTAACCCAAGGGTGGCTTTTAGAACGCGTAGTTCTACGTGACCCTGTGGGGCGTGGGGTGAGGGTGGCCACCAGTCCGTTGGTGAGGTTAGCCAACAGTTCATGTCACCAATTAGGAAAGAATTGGGGGGTAGCGGGAGGGATTTGACCGATGAGAAAAATTCCTGATGCTCTTGTGCACCGTTTGGGGTGTAAATGTTGACAATTGTGTGTGCAACATTGGCCCAAGAGAAGGTGACAACGAGCACTCGGTCATTTAGGAATGTTTCTGAAGATGTAAATTTGAAAAAATTGTTTTTCTGAATTATCACCCCACAGTGCTTTGACCAAAAGGATAGGGATGGTAGGAGCATTGTTTTCCAAGCATCCTCGGAACCTCGTGGACAGTGGGTTTCCTGGATACCCAGGATATCCACAGGTAAATTATTTTGTAAAAAACTCAGTTTCCTAGCCTGGGATGGGGAGGCCTTGAGTCTGGCGATATTCAGCATCCCTAGAGTGAAGGTTTCCCCATCGCACCTTAGGTGCGAGGGGTGGGCCCCCTGGCCCACCAGCCTCTTCCAGGTCCCCACGGGCTTTCACAGCAGCGCGGGTATTAGCAGCAACGCTATCAGGGTTTTTGTTAATTTTTGCGGAAAGAGTCGCGTTGGCTTTGGCCTTCACTTTTTGTTTCCTGACGTCGGACGAATTTTTTTGCGGTGCGGATAAGTTTGGTGCACCGTCGAGTGGGGCAAAAAAAATTTTTTTGGTTGGGATAGGTCCCAAGTCAGTTTCAACTGGGGCTTGGGTGCAGCGATTGGGTGAGATCGAATCTCCCATCAGATCCTCAGATTGAGTGGCCCATTCGGCTTGGGCCTCCCAATCTGATTGGGTGATGGATTCCCGAGTTGCTTCCACCGCGAAGGTCTCCATGTCCTCCTGGCGTTGTGAGTGTGGGATGGTGGTGGTGACCTTGGCCGCTTCCTTGGCCGCAGTCCTATGGGCCTGTTTGGCCTTCTTCCGCTCCTGCGGGGAGATGGGCTTTACCAATAGGTAGCAGCCTTGTGCTCCACACGGGAAGGCCTCTTTGGTGCTTGCGGTTGGTTCATAGTGCACCTCTCCACTGGCCATGGCCGCTGAGGGGTGCTCTTGGAATGTAACGCCCTCTTTAATGGGGCACGCGTGTGCCTTATGGCTGAACGCGTCACAGTGGGTGCAAATGGGGGGCGCGCTGTCCACGGTTACCCAGAATGGGTGGGTGGTGTGCCCTGCGATGTCAATAAAGGTGGGGTGCGGGATCTGGGTTAGGTCCTTCGTGATCTCCTCAGATGGGGTCAGAACTGCGATGGCTTTGCTGGTGCACAGGTGTGGCATCAGCGTGAAATGTTGCATTTTGAAAGATTGTATTTCGCTGTATATGGCGAGACCATCTTTCAGGTGTTGCTCCAAAATATCACGTTTTACCGTAGTAGGCAAAAAGTCAAACGTGAGGAAAATTTGGTTCAATTTTGTCCATCTGGTGCATTTAGTTTTGATGACCCGTTGCCCTTCAGGGAGGTCGACCACTACGCGCACCTCTGCAGCCTCGTCTGCTGCTATTTTGCTTTCAAAACCTAGGTCCAGCCAACCGCGCAACATGGAGTGAGATGCAACATACACCGCGGTCAGGAAAATTTTGTGTACATCTTCACAAAATTTTTCCCATATGGCCGTTTTTTGGATGTCCAGATACACATGGACTCCAAATTCCACTGACAAAAGTGGCTGGGAATGTGGCATATTGATGTACTGGTTGCATCATGCTTGCCACGCGAGTATCTCTGGGGAAATTGTGACCGCCGGTTTTTTAAAATTTTTTTCTATTCTGCCAGATTCTCCGGGGCGTTTTTGAACGTTAGAGGCCACGGGCCTTCCGCCTGCTCCTCTTGCTTTGCTTGCCCAACTGCTCCCAGACATGGGCGCAGACTAATCCCCTCTATGAGATTATCAGACTGGATTTAGTCTTGTATTGAATGGGTTGCAAAAGTGTTTGCAACGAGAAAGAAAAGTTTAAATGTGGCTCTTTTCTTCCTCCTTACGCAATCATTTCTGGCACAGCTCACAGATTGCCAACCTTCTAAAGTGCATCAAATAAAATTATTACAGAGCAGGTTTCTGCTCAGATTTTAACTGAGCTGCCATGATTAACTGTGCACAACAATCAGTTCCCACAACTCCTTCAACTCCTGTTGCTGGTCCAGTGCTGGCTGAATCATATCCATTTAAAGCTCTCTGATGGATTTATCGTGCAAATTGGACTTATGGAATTAAGCCTGATTTCGCCTAGGTAATTTAAAAAAATCCCCGTGATTCAACTCCCCACCCCCATTTTTCTTAAAAAGGCTTTCCAATTTTTCAAAAATATAAATATAATGGCTGTTGAAGTACCTGCTGCCCCATCCAACACTCTCCTCCACTAGAATCTCCAAGGGCGATGAAACCTCTTTATGAGAATTTTCCCATCCTTAACTTCCACCAGGTTTTCCCTAATGACGCCAAGTATGAGTTATTTAAAGAGCTCACGCTTTTTTGTGAACTACGCTTGTGTCAATTAGTAAAAGATCTTCTTTCTTCAATCTTATTATATCCCAAACCAGACTATGTATCAAGTCCTTTACTTGTATGACTGCGCCCAACACATTTGCTGAGCTTTAGCTTGTTCAGTACGTTGAGGCGCAGAATGCTGTTGCCCTCCCTGATAATGAAAAAATGCACCTATATCTCATTTTGCCGCATGCTGCTGATTCTCTGCCCTCCATATTGTCCGCCATGGACCACCGTTTGAAGTTGCCGTTGGAAAAGATCCCAAACCTTTTCTTCATTTCTGATATGCCTTCATAGGCTATAAGCCAAGGTACCATATTAAGAATTTTTACAAAAGATAAAACCTTTGAATGGCTTACTACGAATAAAGATGCATGGGTGCCCCCCTTTTTTGGTTGGACCCCACAAGTGGTAAAAAGTTAAGGTGCGTCCAACTTGATACCCTTTCTATAATAACCTACTTCTTGTTCTTATGATCTTTCTCACAATCATGTCATGGTAAATGACATTACCCTCTGTCTTTTGAGACACCATCCCTCCTCCAATGCGTTGGCAATGGAGAAGTTTTTTGTGGGCTGAGAGTAATTTCATGGTAGCAACTACAGGTGCAGACTTATAACTAACTGCTTTTTGGAAAATGCTTGTGAGAAGTATCAATTAAGTCTTCATCATGGAATCAGTCTAGGGCTGGAACCCACCTGTTCTCAGTGGCATCAAAACAATTCTATCATATCAAGTGATCTAGACGTCTTTTTACTTGTTAAGATGTCACAATCTCGTCCACATCCCATTCTGGTTCCCCTTAAATAATGCATGCTTTTTTAGAGTTTCAAGAAAAGTGACCCTAAACAAGGTTAACTTGCTTCTATGGAATGTGGTGAAGATTCTTAACTAAGGCGGGAAATCTAATTGTATGAGGCATGAGATCCCTTTTTTTCAATGTGGTAGGGATCAATTTTCTTTGGTCTCATTTTCTTACATAGCTGCTTTACTAGTATGTTCTTGGAATAAAGAATCACGAGATTTACCTCTTTTTACTCAGGACCCACCCTTCTCTTCTTATCTGTATTCTTCATGCAGATCTTCATGGTAGCATCCAAATTGGTGTTTACCCTTTTGTATAATTTTTTTGATGAAGTTGGCGAAGTCCACCACTGTTTCCACCTTGGACTATAACTGGGTTTCATGTTAAAAGTGGTGTTAAATCCATACTTGTTGAAAAGGGTAGAACACCCAATTGAAAGAAGTTAGGCGTATATATAGCTTAATTTGCTAAGTGAAATGTAAGACCATATATGAGTAATTAACTGCAGTATAACGCCACAAGAATTTATGATGATCAAGGCTACTCTGAATTCCACATTGCCTTAATACCCCCAGTAGGGATACTGAGGCCGTACCTATAGATACCAACGGCATAAGATCCTGGAGACTGGATGATTGAGTAATTTGAACTGCAGTTTTGAAAATTTCAGAGCTCCATATAGCAGAAATTTATTGCTAATTAAGCAGGTCATAACGAAGCAAAATTCCATAAATACAAATGCTTGAAAACTAATGTGATGCCTTGAGAATTCACTTGGAGTTTACAATAGTTTCCAGTAGAGGCTGAAGTAAATCCAGAGGCCATGGATTCCATTGTACAGCCCCCCAATCCTGCGAGGCTCATGCTGGCAATTAAGCCGCTGCCTCTATTAATATTCCTAATATAAGTTAGCATTGTAATTTGTCTTTTAAAGTAATATATATCTAATAAAGAGCAATTTAACAAAAATAATCTTTATATTTAAAATAATCTTTGAATTTTGGAACACTCAATTTAGCACCATGGATGTCATAAGTACACCCCAGAGCTAGTAAAGGCCATCTCATATTTGCTGCAGCTCCTTAGGGATGAGACCCAACTTTTATATCTAGTTTAGAGTTCTCTTTGACAGTGCTGTTCCTTAAAAGATGGCAGAGTATCGAATGAACATACAAACCCACTTATAGTGCTCTATCCTGAAAGTGGGCTCATATCATAGCCATACAAGAAAACTACATTTAGAATTCATTAATGTTGGTTACTACATCAGATGAAGCTCATACTCTATTACTCTTTTCTTGTTGGCAACAATCCAGTTTTGCAATGGAAAACATGTCTTTGTTTAAACCTAGTGATTCCTTCCAGCAACCATTCTCCTGCACCATTATAATCATCGTTGTCATTCTCCCAGAAGAGAGAGCGTTGCCCGCCTGTTTGCCTCAAAAGACACCCAGGTTTGTTTGCCTCTAGAACCACTCCATGAACAACCCTGGTCAAGAGTTCCAGTTCCTGCAACCTGCATGCCATCCAAAAAAGGCCATACTTTCAGAATTGCCTAGCCTTCAAGTAGGGACCCAATAGGAGCCCACAATTCCTAGCTGGCTATAGGATCAGAATATTAAAATCCTAAGCTGAAAATCACCCCAGCTCTGCCAGCAGCCCAGAGAGAATGAACCTGTTTATATTGTTCCAAAGGCGCCTGCGTCTGCATTATATGTCAATAAGACCAAGTAAAAAATCACCACCGCCACTGCTAAGTGTTAGGTCTAAGAAAGAAGTGATGTGACGATCAAGGCTATGCTAAATCCCACATTGCCTCAAAATCCCCCTGAATGGATACTAAGGCTGTATCTATAGATGTCAATGGCATAAGAAATCAAGAACTAACATATTGCGAGATTGAAATGGTGTTTTTATAAATAATTGAGTTCAAATTGTTGTGATAAATATTGATATTTTATCAGATCAGAACAGAGGCAAAATTTAGTAGATCTAAATTAAAAAACCTCTTCTTAACCTTGAGAACCTTCGCTTTTCTTTCTTGTAACAATCACTTTAGTTACTACAAACTGATTCAAACAGAAAATTTGGATAATCACACACAGGAAAGATGGGCGACTTTAATAACAAAAATAATACAACATGGGTGAGCGTAGCAGCAAGCGGTGCGCTTAACGGTGCAACTAAGGGCAAGAAACGCCCTGGAGGGGGACCAGGAACCTAATCTGCAAAGAAATCGCAAACTCAGACACCATCTGGGTTTATGGTATTTACTGTAAAGCACGCGCAATACATGTACATTCAATTCAACCAATATTTGTCAAAGGTGGAACACGGGATCAGACTCTTCCTTGGGGATTAGTCACCAACCCTGTGGGAGAAAACATGTGAGGCACAGCCCTCACTTTTCCCTCACGCGGTGTACGTAGCCACCAACAACATGGGCTGCAGCTGGATCGATATTGGTTTTGAAACTGCTGATGAAGCTGATGCGGAGCAAAAATCTGCATGGAAATTGCCCTCCCTGAGGGCAAAAAAATTGTGCGCACTGCGCGCACCAGATGGAACAAAGCAAAAACTTTGTTCATCTCCTTTGACTCGCTCCTCACCAACCTTCCTCATAAGGTAATCAAGGAGGAGCTCCGCAAAGGTCTTGTGGCCTACGGAGAAATCCAACAACTTGAATTACAGCAATTTTGCTTAATGCCCGACCCGTGCAGGGGCAAAGCTATCGCTCTAATCAACCCCTTCCCAGAAGTGGAAGAGGATTTATCCAGAATTTCCCGCGCAGCAGAATTTCACTTTGCAGATGGGGGCCAGTCAGCTGCATTCTGAGTTATACTGGAACGCGCACCACCCATTTGCAACCACTATGGCTCACTGGGCCACAAGGAACATGCATGCCCTGTAAAAGAGGGCTTAATGGAAAATGATTTTTGTGAAGAAGCTATGGACGAAGATTAATGAAAATTTCGCCAAAATGACTGATGGCCACCACCCATTCCGCTGGGGTGAAGATGGACTAACTCCATAGTGGACCCAGTTACAAGTAAACAGTGTAAAGCAGCACAAAAAGCCCGCAAGAGAGCAGCGGCTGAAGCGGCGGCACATGCGGAATCTGCCATTAACCACGGACAAATTCAGGATGATATTTCAGATATTCACCGAACCAACCAATCAGAACATTATGCCCAGGTCAAAAATTTTCACAGCAACCAGACTGAGCCACAAAGCGTCATCGGTCATGCACATACTGAGGAACAATGCAACTGCAATTTAAGTGAAAATGCGGTGCACAATGCAACAAAGTTGAACCTCAAAAATATAAAATCCAATCAACAACCCGCATCAAATCAACACGAGACCTGTGCAGGAAAAGTTGATGCAAATGCAAAAAACCACAATTACCTTGAATTATTGGGTCAGATCAAGGGAACCAACAATGGCAGTGAAAGAGTTGGAGTACAGACGCGGAGCATGGCCAAAATGAGCCGCGGTGGGATAGGACCATAGGGTCCTCCCAACCGCTCCTGAGGTGCCATGGGCACCTCAGTGTCAATAGGGACATTAAATATCGCGGGAGCCAGGGCTCATACGTTTCAAGCCAAAAAGCTGGCATTCCTGCGAAAACCTCTTGTAGACATCTTGGCCATCCAAGAAACCCACTGCCTACAAGGGGAAGAAGAATCCTGGTCAACCAAGGTCGCACCATCACAATCAGTATGGACATCTCACTGTGGGGTGATAGTCCAAAACAACAAAAAATTTAAAGTTATAAATTCATCATCACACTTGCACGGGTGAGTCCTGGTAGCAACAATCAAATGCCAAGATGAAATAATTTCGTTAGCATGTATCTACGCATCATGCACTGCAACCAAGAGAAAAAAAAATTTCTGAAAAAATTTCTACCCTCACCCTCCCACCAGATATCATCATGTTAGGCGATTACAACTTCTGGGATAACCCCAATATAGATTGATGGCCTAATCCCGGGGGATACCCACCTGGACACATTGAATATTGCACAATGAAGGCATCTCTTGGCTTACAGGATGCTCTTCCTCCCAATTCATCAATCCTTCCCTATATGACAAGACCCAACATACGTGAGGGACTGCTCATATCGATGAGTCATATTGACCACATCCTCATCCCACAATCCCACCACTCAAGAATCTCCAAATTTACAACAAAAAAGATCAATTTTTCTGATCACCAATTAGTTATGGTGCAGTTAGCGCCAACCCAGTCCCACACACAGGTGTCGCCTTGGAGAAAGCTTCACCCAGAAAATATAAATTGCCAGAGATATCTGACTGGGTTGAAAACAAGGCTACAAACCCAGAATTCACAGCCCCATTCACTTCAGATCCAATCGGAACATGGGAAAATTTCAAAAAATATTTAATCAACAAAACCCAACATATTGCATCACGCAAGTACACCGCGGACACAGCCACAATCAAGCGTACCTTTTGCAGAACTAGACCACCTGGAAATAAATACTCTGAGATCTGGCTATAGCCCTAATTGGGGATGCAAATGGGCAGAAATTTCAGCCTGACTTAACAATCTCTTCTTTGAACACCAACACAGAATCAAAGTATTGAACAAAGATAAGTTCATAAAGGAAGGTGAAACCTGTTCAACATACTTTTTCCGCCAATTCCACTCCCGCAGAAACCAGCCCACGTGCACACAGGTCCGCAAGACCAACGGCACTGTGGAAACTGACCCTGAGGAGGTCAAGGTGGAAGTACACCGCTATTACACTGAATTATATTGTGATATGCCAACAGATCCACAATTAATTAAAAAATTTATTTAAACTGCCAAGATACAAAGTACACCACTAAATTACAATATACTATCCCTTATCACACGGGAGGAGCTTTGGGAAACAATTCGCGGTGCACCACGTAGGAATTGCACAGGGCCTGATGGGATACCCTACGAATTTTACAAAAAGTATTTTCAACAAATCGCCCCCCTCCTATTGGCGTCAATGAACCAGAGTTTGTTGGAAACACGCCTATTACCAGGCAATGAATCCTACGTTATAACCTTATATAAAAAGGGTGACAAGTTGGACCTGGACAACTGGCGCCCAATTGCACTCTCCAACACTGAGACAAAAATTCTAACAAAAATTCTAGCAGCCAGATTAGGCGCAATTGCATCTGACGCCCTATCACCCAACCAGTTTGAGTTTATACCAGGGCGATCAATCTGAAACAACATACACCCTGTTGCAAACAATTGCCAATCCAAAGCAACTTGTGCCCTGGTCTTCTTGGATCAGGAAAAGGCGTATGACCGTGTTAGCTGGCCATACCTAAAAGAATGTCTACATGCCTTCAAACTCCCACCCAAGATTTATAAAATGGGCGATGCTCCTAACAGAATCTGCAACCATGGCTGTATGCGGCCCTGGATTCCTAACAAACAAGATTAAACCACACAGAGGGCTCAAACAAGGGGATCCCCTCAGCCCACTGCTATACAATTTCAGCTTTGACCCGCTCCTCCGAGTAACTGACTCACGTCTCATGGGGATAACTGCACAAGGACAACCAACAGTCAAGATACTGGCCTTTGCAGATGACTGCGTAGCAGGTATAGCAAACAATGAAGATGCCTGACGCCTGGAACACACTCTAGAGGAATACTCCAAGGTGAGCAATGAATTGCTCAACAAAAGGAAGACAGAAAAAATCCTCTTAGGCAAATACACAAACAATTGGGCCACAACATCAGAACCCCACACCAACAATCGAAGAAAAAACACAATTATATTACCCTTTGCAACACCTCCCACCACCACTCCTGTCTGACACCTTGGAATCTGGCTAGAATCAGGGGGATATGCTAATGAGACAATGGAAAGTAACCTGTTACAACGGGTATCCAAACGCGTCGCCTCCCTCAAGGGAAGAACCCCAGGACTAACAGGACGAGTTACAGTTGCTAACTCGCTCATCCTCTCGATACTGTGGTACCAGGCCCATGCGATAGCCTTCTCACCTACCTTTATAACCTCAATTCGTGCGCTTATCCAGGGCTGGCTGTGGCCTGGCTCTCACCCTCCTATACAGATGGAAACACTATTTGGCCCACGCTCAAGCGAAGGCATGGGACTAATAGATTTTGAGAGCCATGCCAATCACATCTTAGGTACCTGGATAAAGGAAATCCTTGCTCCAGACCTCCCGCAACAACATTGGTCCAGAGCAGCAAGGACTAACTTTGCACAGGCGCTCAAATTAACCAACCCACATAGTCCACCCAGACTACTTTCATACCTTGCCAAGCACCCTAATGCAACAGGTCCACATGGAACCTCCCCTCATTTCAAACATATCCTCCGAACTATCCGCCATATGGGATGGACCATAGAGAACATGGGTACTATACAGGGAAGGGGATGACCCAGCCCCCAATTCAAATTAAGAAACCCAGAAAACCACCCCCAGAGGGATATGCTCGCAACAACCCCAAGCATAGCTAGGATAGAATACCTAGATATGCTGGACATTCCCTATGATTTAACCACACAGAAAGCAATGTGGAAAATGACACACCACCCACTCCTACAACCAAGGATAAGAGCAAACGCCTGGCGCTGTTTGATAAGGACCTATAGGACGGCGGACTGCTCCAACTCCCTCCACAAAACATGTGCAGTATGTGGAGGGTAGGGATCCCTACATCACCGCCTAGAAACATGCCCCCCAACCAAAGCTATATGGCAGAAAGTCGCACGCCTTCTCAAGATTCAAAACGAACAGAATTCTCAATATCAAAGAGTATCTTCGCGCTCCAGATCGAGTCACCAATCCCATCTACCCTCCGCTCCCTAATAAAACCCATTGCAATTTGGACAATACACACAATTGCATTAGATGCGTTCAAGGGCACAGTCCCAACCATTCATGGGATTATTAACAGATTCCATGTCCACTTACTAGAGCACTTCCAAGCCTGGCTCTATGAATATATGAGACCAAGACAAAAAGCGCTCATAGAATCATGGTTCCCACTCTGGTTCCTCGATACAGACCCTTTCCTTCACACCTGCTCCATAGCAGGGGAAACCCCCTCAGAGTAGTGCACTAACCCCCCATACCTGGCAGTCCCGCTGGCAACAGGGGTAACTTGAGTACCCTGGGGTGCCCAATTTTTATATTTCTTAGTTATTCTCTTAGTTTCACATATATTCGGTAATGTCTGTCCCCTGGTCAGCTTACCTCGGAAAATAAAACCTTGAGAACTTCTTTACGTTTAAAAAGAGAATCTATAAGACGCTGGAGTAGTTAAAGGTTTTTAAAATCTGTTATACAGCCCCCAAAGCCCGTGAGTTCTGGTGTCAATCAACTTTTTGCCTCTAAAATTCACAGCAGAAGCTAAATTATTCCAAATTTTATTATTATTATTACTGAATATAACTGAAAAATGCCAAATTTTTTTAGAAAAAAATATAATTTAGCACATTTTCTTTGTTTTCTGGAACATAAAATTTAGCACCATTATTTTTATCAAGTACACCTCAGAGTTAGGATAGGCCTTTGCTTTCACAATACAGCTCCTTAGGGATGTAACCCATCTGTGACTACTCAGTTTAGGGCTCTCTTTGGTAGAGATTTTCCTTCTAAGACACCAGTGTCACCAATTGACCCATAATCACACTTATAGTGATCTATCATGTATGGGGCACACTATAGCTCTAATTGTAAATTACACATATCAATCATTAGAAGTCAGTGTACATCACAGAATTGTTATAGACACTAATTTAATTAAGTCTTCCCATCAGATAGAGGGTGAAGGATAATAGAAAAGAAAGGCAAATATGATAGTTATTGCACAGTTCCTTCCAGAATATAAATGTGGACTGTGGCCAATAGTCATTTTTGATTTTCTGAGGCACAACATGGGTGGAGAAAATGTGGTGAGTATAACTAGGCCTTCTGAGCCTCTGTTACTGTGGTGTGACATGGGGTAAAATGAGCCAGCTTTTTTAAGATGGTCTAATACCATAATTGTAGCATACTACCTCTCAGAAAGGGGTAATCCCACATTAAAATGCAATAAAATGGAAGTCCAAGCCTCTTATGCCTTCTGGACTGGTACCAATATCCCTGCAAAAGGATAACGATTTTTTTTATCCTGTTTCATACAAAGCATCCCTGGATATACTGAGCAGCCTATGCTGAAATTTCATTCCCATTTTACATGTGAAGGGTAGTGTAAGTTTGAAGAACATAGCTATTAAGTTTATTAGAACTTTACATCACTTTAAAACTAAAAAGGGGACCATCTCTAGGCTATCTATATTACCCATATTAGTGATCTAGAGCATACCCTGTATGAGAGATGGGTAGCAGCTGCCCTTCCTCGTTTACCTTCCTTATCCTAAGTGCAAATTCCAGGGACACACAATCATCACAAATTCTGAAGAATAATACTATCAAAAAAAACAGATTTACATTGATTTTATAAATTTATTTAAGATCAATGTTGCAGGGGCTAATTAACCTCCTAAACAGAGGCTTCCAAAAGGATTTCCTCAATTTAAAGAATTGCTACTGGTGTATCCTCGCGTGCAAAATTTTTAACTGGCAAATTTACATATGTTTGACCTCATGCAGAAAAGGCAAGCAGCGAGATTTAACCATTCCTTTTTGGATAACGTTGATGTGACATATGGCATTTGGGTAAAGACTTAAACCCGGCATAAAACCCTAGAATCAATCATATATAATTATTCCCTATTTTTATAAAATGAGCTAATTAGGTCACCATGTAAACTTTCCAGGAATAGTGATTCCCAAATTAGGTTATAGTTGTTCGCCCAAGCCTCTATTCCCCTCTTTTTTACTACTAGTGGTGTCCAACCCAAGAGGGGTGTCCTCCACTCAACTTTATTTGTGACGTGCTAAACAAATAAATATTAGATAAAATAAAAAAACCTAGAATGGTGCCATGGCGTTATGCTAAGCATCCATATTAGAAGGGGAAGAGGGGCAGGGATTTTGTCCTGCGCCAGCTTCATTTGTAGGCAAATTCAAAAAAAGAGGATTTGTAGCGCCAGCAGCATGTGGTAGAAGGTGAAAGAGATAAAAGTTCTCCTCATCAATGAAGTATGTGTGTGCATCGCCTTGAAATATTGGGCAAGTTGGTGTTCAGCAAAGGTTATAAGTTCAGACACACAAGTGAATGATTCTTGCTCTAGTAGTTTAGGGGGTAGATAAGGTCATAAAGTGAAGATCTCGCTGCAACGATGCATGCGCGGCCAGCTGCAACTGCTAGTTCTTCTATAATAAATTTGGCATCCTTGGGGAGATCTATAGGGAAGTTAAGTATGAGAAAACTCACAAAGTAGTTTACACCATATGGAGGTTTTGGTGGAGTTGTGTTTTAATGCAGGCAGCGGCTGCTTTGACAGCCTTTTTATGTATTGTTTTATAAACTAGGAGTCTGTTGCAAGGATGTAAATCGTGGTAAAGAT
The DNA here is from genome assembly GCA_022478985.1 of Massospora cicadina. NCBI lineage: Eukaryota > Fungi > Entomophthoromycota > Entomophthoromycetes > Entomophthorales > Entomophthoraceae > Massospora > Massospora cicadina. Next base: position 59,053 of record JAKSZP010012296.1, read on the forward strand.
TTGAATTGGAGGGTTGTGATGAATTTCAACTAGTCAAAGTCAGATTTAATCTGTAGGTGCTGTCAGGATTTTGCCAATTCTTTTGTTGCCAAAACTTTCTACCCCAAAAATTCCACAGATAATATTAGAGGGGGAACTTAATAAATCTAATTGTATCAAGTTTAATAAAAAAATCACACTTATCCTGATCAGATGATATCAAAGGATTCAATCACTCAGCAATTAGTTAAATTTGATAAATACCAACCTACTTCAAAATCTATAATTAAATAATCCTTCTGATAGTAAAAATTGGTTTGTTTACACCCTTAATTTTATTATCTTTCATATAATTTTGGAGATTCCATAAAGTAAGTTTGAGAGATCAACTGCCATTTTCAAAAGTAATTTAAAACTTGAAAAGTGGTGCTCGCTACATGGGCCACTCTGAGTTACACACCAGTGAAAACGTCAATCACTACAATGGGTTCTCCTTTTTTCCTGAAAAATCTCAAGTCCATGAGCAAGGCAGTATTTTATGATGGGTCCATTTAATTAGAACTGAAATCCCAAGGGCACCATCTACGTTGGAATTCCGTACCAACTTAGAATTTTATGGTCCCAATTAAAGCTTTATTACGAATTTTCAAGTACAGTTAGAACTTTTTGAAACATCTTTAATCAGATTCTCAATGGGGTTCTAATTCCTGGAATCCATTTTACTTGATATTGGACTAATGATCTACCCTTTATAATGAGGGATTTATATCAAACTTCTAATAACTAGGGATTTTTATCAAGCAATAATTACACCAATTTGTTCACCCCACTTTATACCACTTACTACAAGTAGCAGGAATGCATCATTAAGGGATTCTTAATTTACTAGAAAGGTTTAAATCTTGAATAATTATATTTTTTAAGTTCTTCAAGTCTGTCTCTAAATTTAGTAAATATAATGTGATGAAATTGTTAGTAATCAAAATCTTCTTAATGAAGTGCAAAACAACTTGTTCAGCTTGATCACGGAATATATGGATTTGTTAAGTCACAGTTAAATAAGTGAACTCAGAAAATTCATGTTTAATGGAGAGACACTTTTTCCCAACTTTCTAATCATAACTAATTGATGGAAGTGGTAATTAAAAATTGCCTCTTCCAATTGGAGCAACTATACTCTGGAATTCAATTTTGAGTTAGCAAAGTAGAAAAACCTCAGGAACCATGGGTCCTCCATGGGAACAAGGTCCTCCTGATGTTGAATGACCTCGTGTGCCACCTGGGGGTGAAGGGCCACGTGGACCTCCAGGTGCTAATGGACCTTGTGGACCTCCTGGTGCTGATGGGCATTCAGGATCCCTTCATCAGTCGGACACTCTTTTCAGTATGATTGAACAATTGTGTGAGCAGTTTCATAAAGTTTCCAAGAGATGTAATTTAAGTCATAATGGGGTAACTATTGATCCCCTGTTATCACTTCAATCCTTATCTGATGAGTTGAATAATTTGGTTAAATGGGCTAAGGATACTGATATCCTGTTATAGGATTCAGAATCTAAAGGGGATATGCTATAAACTAGATTGAAACTTTGTAATTTAATTATCATGCCCAGAAGGAGCAAAAGTTTGAGTTATCTCAAAGATTGGATGAAAAATGGGGTACACTGATCTAAATTGTCGAATTAATAAAATTCATGCCTATACAGCAGGTTCCTATCCTCCATATTCTTCCCAAGAGCATGACTCTAACTCTTATGTCTCCACTCAATCAGAAAAACCTGTAGTGAGTGTTTTATCTGCCAATGCTCCTATAAGTTTAAATCTGTATAAAATGACAAGTACTCCCCTGGGGAAGGCAGTAGCACGTCCTTCCTCTATTTATATCAGAAGGCTCTGAGTGTGGCCATGGACCATCAAGAAATCAATTATTTACTAAACTGCCTTACTTGATTAGCCCAAGATATCATGGTACCACATTTAATGATTTTTCCACTTGGTCCCAGGTTTAGGAAGCATTGATAAAAGAATTTGGAGGTAACAAACCTTATCCTCTCAGAAACAAGCATTTTTTGCATACAGACCCATTGAATCAAAACGATCAAAGTTTTGCCCATCAATTTATCAGGAGGCCCAGACTTTGGTATGTATGAGCCGGTTAAATTTAGACGATGCTACTACTGCTGTTATGACAGCTTTTACTTCTAGGTCCAAGATGCAAGTCTACATTATTAGCATAAAAAAGAACTTCAGAAGTATCTTAGACATAAAGGAGGCCTTGTTGGAATTGCTTCCTCAATTTAAGAAAATCCCACAAATCTAAGACTCTCCAAGGCTCAGTCATCCTAAAGCATATGCAGTGCCTAAAAATGCTAGAGCTATTCAGTCTAATTAATGTCACTGATACTTACATACAGAAACCCGTTGTTATAAAAAGGAAGCTGATGAAAAGAAGAAAAAGGACAAAAACAATAAGATTTACCATCTTTATAATGACCGAGTATGCAGTAGAACATCAAAACCCTGTAGAGTATGCTAAAGATGAGCATTCTTCCTATTCCCAGTTCTCCTTGTTGGCTTAACACTCTTAGTTTGGAAGTACAATCACATTTATTGATTTTCTAGTGAATTAAGTTAGTGCTAAAGCTATTAGGACACTGGATCTCCTGTGAAAATAGTATTGTCAAAATTTATCAAGCAGTTTAAAATAACGCCTAAATTACATATTATGAAGAAGATGGTACTGTATGACCTCAGAATACTTAATCAATTGGAGCTTTTCGTCATTCCCATTAGAATTGGGAAATTAACCTTTACAGTACCTGCAATCATCTTTGATAACTCAAGATATGACCTTCTCTTGGGGACTCAAATTCTGCAGGAATTTGATGGAATTATTAATTACCTCAACTCTTCTCTATCCCTTTTGGGGTATATGGTTCCATTGCTTTTATCTGAACACGCTCATACTAGACGTCTGGTATGCCTGTTAGAGGGATCAAAGAGGTCCTATTCCATTCAGTATCATGCTGAAGGTCCTCAAGTAAAATTACCTCCTAAAGCGGCTGACACAGATGAAGGGATGCCTATTTTTTCCCCTGAGATTGTGACTATTCCTCCAAAGTCTCAGGTTATTGTCAATACCTTTTTACATTTTTCTATTCCCATGGGCCATTTATTACAAGTCCAAGGCATTTCTTTTTTTAGTACTAGATGGTCCCAAGTCCAAGGCATTTCAAACCCTTCAGTTAAAGAACTTGCCTTGTCCTGGGGTATTGAATTATACATATTCTGTATCGTTACCTGTTTTATTGGCAAACCTTACCAATGATCTAAAAAAGGATCAAAAAAATTCCAATAGCCTACGTCAAATTATTACCCTTATATCATTTTATGACGTTGAAACTTTTGGAAACCTATAAGACTTTAGGCTGGAAACCAATCAGGTGATTCTTACTGTGGGACCCTCAATAAGAAAACACCTTTTTAAAGAGCAGGAGAAACAAGTACTTCAATTGTTGGAAGAATACTCTGACATATTTGCCAAGCATACTTATGATTTTGGAAAAATAAGTTAGTAATGCATACCGTCAAAACTGGAGGTCACCTTCCTATTTGTGCCAAACCCTATTTTAAGTCAAAGGTGGAGGAAGCATAGGTCACCAAAGAATTACACAATTATTGGAGGCTGGATTATCAAAGCCCTCCAATAGTCCATTGGCCTCACCTCTGTTATTGGTGAAAAAGAAGGATGGCTCACATTAGGTGGTTATGTATTATCACAGGTTAAAATGTAATTATGTGATAATATAGCTTTTTTGCCAAGGATTGCTGATTCCCTTTGGTTATTAGTTGGCTCAACCTATTTTTGGCAATGGACTTAGCCAGCTGGTACTGGCAAATTGACTTGGCACTGTAAGACCAAGCTAAATATGCCCTAATATCTAGTGAGGGCTTACAAAAACCAACCCATATGCCACAAGGGTTAAGCAACGCTCCAGCACCATTCCAATGGTCCTTGGATGGTATGTTACGGATTCGAAGCTGACATGTGTTTTGGTATATTTGGATGATATTACCATGTTTTAAAAACTTTTACTTTACATTTTAATCATTTAAAAGAAGTTTTTAGATGAAATCATAATTCTTCCCTAAAGCAACTTTTCTTTCTCGTTGCAAACACTTTTGCACCTATTCAATTCAAAACTAAATTTAGTTTGATAATCTCATAGAGGGGATTAGTCTGCGCCCATGTCTGAAGCAGTTGGGCAAGCAAGGCAAGAGGAGCAGGCGGAAGGCCCGCGGTCTCTAACGTTTGAAAACGCCCCGGAGAATCCAGCGGAATAGAAAAAATTCTAAAAAAACTGGCGGTCACAATTTCCCCGGAGATACTCATGTGGCAAGCATGATGCAACCAGTACATCAACACGCCACATTCCCAGCCACTTTCATTGGTGGAATTTGGAGTCCGTGTGTATCTGGACATCCAAAAAAGGCCCTATGGGAAAAATTTTGTGAAGATGTACACAAAATTTTCCCAACTGCGGTGTACGTTGCACCTCACTCCATGTCGCGCGGTTGGCTGGACCTAGGTTTCAAAAGCAAAATAGCAGCAGACGAGGCTGCAGCAGTGCACATAGTGGTTGACCTCCCTGAAGGGCAACAGGTCATCGAAACTAAATGCATCAGATGGATAAAATCAAACCAAATTTTCCTCACGTTTGACTTTTTGCCTACTACAGTAAAATGTGACATTTTTAGCAACACCTGAAAGATGGTCTCGCCATATATGGCGGAATAAATTTTTCAAAATGCAACATTTCATGCTGATGCCACACCTGTGCACCGGCAAAGCCATCGCAGTTCTGACCCCAACTGAGGAGATTGCAAAGGACCTAACCCAGATCCCGCACTCCACCTTTATTGATATCGCAGGGCATACCACCCACCCATTCCGGGTAACCATGTACAGCGCGCCCCCCATTTGCACCCACTGTGACATGTTTGGCCATAAGGCGCACGCACGCCCCATCAAGGAGGGCGTCACATTCCAAGAGCACCCTTCAGCAGCCATGGCCAGCGGAGAGGCGCACTACGAACCAACTGCAAGCACCAAGGAAACTTTCCCGTGGGGAGCACAAGGCTCCTACCTATTGGTAAAGCCCATCTCCCCGCAGGAGCGGAAGAAGGCCAAGCAGGCCCATAGGGCCGCAGCCAAGGAAGCGGCCAAGGCCACCACCACCATCCCACACTCACAACGCCAGGAGGACATGGAAACTTTCATGGCAGAAGCAACTTGGGAATCCATCACCCAATCAGATTGGGAGGCCCATGCTGAGTGGGCCACTCAATCTGAGGATCTGATGGGAGATTTGATTTCACCCAATCACTGCACCCAAGCTCCAGTCAAAACCGACTTGGGACCTATCCCAACCAAAAAAAATTTTCTGCCCCACTCGACAGTGCACTGAACTTATCTGCACCACAAAAAATTCATCTGACGTTAGGAAAACAAAAAGCGAAGGCCAAAGCCAACGCGACTCTTTCCACAAAAATTAACAAAAACCCCCGATAGCTTTGCTGCTAATACCTGCGCTGCTGTGAAAGCCCATGGGGATCTGGAAGAGGCTGGTGGGCCTGGGGGCCCACCCCCTTGCACCTAAGGTGTGATGGGGGAAACCTTCACTTTAGGGACGTTGAATATTGCCAGACTCAAGGCCTCCCCATCCCAGGCTAGGAAACGGAGTTTTTTACAACACAATTTACCTGTGGATATCCTGGCCATCCAGGAGTCCCACTGTCCACGAGGTTCTGAGGAAGCTTGGGAAACAATGCTCCTACCATCCCTATCCTTTTGGTTGAAGAACTGTGGGGTGCTAATTCAGAAAAATAATTTTCTCAAATTCACATCCTTAGAAACATTCCTAAATGGCTGAGTGCTCGTTGTCACCTTCTCATGGGCTGACGTTGCACACACAATTGTCAACTTCTACGCCCCAAATGGTGCACACGAGCGTTGGGTATTTTTCTCGTTGGTCAAATCCCTCCCACTACCCCCCAATTCTTTCCTAGTTGGTGACATGAACTGTTGGCTAACCTCACCAACAGACCGGTGGCCGCCCTCACCCCATGCCCCACAGGGTCACGTAGGACTACGCGTTCTAAAATACACCCTTGGGTTAATGGATGCGCTGCCATGACATGCCCCACTGCTTGAAAACATGACACGTCCCCACATCCACAATGGCCAATTAAGGTCCATGACCCGCATTGACCTTATTCTAATGCCAGCAAAAACCCAACCCCACATCTCCCACTTCAAAACAATGAAAATGGAATTCTCCAACCACCGACTGGTCTCAATAACATACCACTTATCCGTCACAGTTGCAAAGGCCCCACATTGGTGCAAAATCCACCCCCTGAGCTTGCGTCGCCAGGATTTTCTATGTGGGTGGAAGAGGCAACTTTGGCAAAATTGTTTGTTGCACCATTTTGCGCGGACCCCATTTCCACATGGGCAACTTTCAAAGAAGACACCATCCACCACTATTGCCATCTCTCCTTCAGATGATCACGAGCCACATTGGCGGTTATAGCATGCACGCTGGCATAATTGGCCCACTTGGAGTCCAACATTCCAGCCACAGGATATAGCCCTGCATGGGGCTGGAAGTGGGCGGAGGCAGCTGCCCACCTCAATGCACTCGAAAGGCAACACAAACATTGGGTTTGTGTCCAATACAGGGCCACATGCATCACTAAAGGCGACAAGTGCACTGCATACTTCTTTAAAAAAAATTTTGCACCACGCCAGAGCGTGGCCTGCACACAGGACTGAAGATCGGATAATTCCATTGTGGACACACCAGCCAAAGTGGCAATTGAAATGCAAAGATATTACTCTGAGTTATACCGAGCTGAACCAATTCAGCTGGCCGAAATGGCAGAATTACTTGACTGAGCTCATATCCGCACCATTTTCTGATACCCGGAAATAATGAATTTAATTACTCTGAACGAATTATGGACAGCCATTCGCGGTGCGGCAAACTGAAAATGCCCAGGCCCAGATGGCATTCCATATGAGTTCTACAAAAAATATTTTAAATACATATCCCCATTGCTGCTAGCCTCACTCAACCAAAGCCTGTTGGAAACGCGCCTCCTACCAGGAGGACATGAGGCTTTTACAGTCACACTCTTCAAGAAAGGGGATAGGCTAAACTTAGCCAACTGGCGCCCCATTTCCCTAACAAACACAGACACCAAAATTTTAGCCAAAATCATGGCTAACCGTTTAGGGACTGTAGCATCTGCCACCATCTCCCCAGAACAATTTGGTTTCATCCCCAGAAGGTCGATTTGGGATAACGTGCAATCTGTGGCTAATGTGTGTCAGTCTACAGCCTCTGGGGAACTTGTATTCTTGGACCAACAAAAGGCTTATGATAGAGTAAACTGGGAATACCTAAGGGCCTGCCTCCATCAATTCCGCCTACCCCCCGCTTCATAAACCTGGTGATGCTGCTCATGGAATCTGCGACAATGGCAGTGCGTGGCCCAGGCTTCCTAACGGAAGTAGTCTGCCTTTAAAGGGGCCTGCGACAAGGGGACCCCCTCAGCCCACTCTTATACAACTTCAGACTTGACCCACTACTGCGAAATGTGAATGCCCACCTCACTGGGGTCCATGTGCCAGGCCAAACCCCAGTCAAGATGATGGCATTTGCAGATGATTGCATGGTGGGGGTGTCTAATAACAAAGATGCACGCGCGCTTGAAGCCCTCATCCAGGAAAATTCCTAGGTAAGCAACGCGGCACTGAACGCCTCCAAAACCGAAATCATCCTCCTTGGTCAGTTTCAGAACTGCTGGGCCCCAGCAAGTAGTTCCCAACCTGGCCCATCTGCTCGCCCACGTCCACGCCTTACTAACTCAACACACACCGCTCCACTGGTGTTCCCCTTTGTGCCACGTCCTACCATAGGACCGGTACGCCATCTGGGCGTGTGGATAGAGGCAGGCGGATATGCGTCAGCAGTAATGGAGTGCCGTATACTGGACAACGTGACGAAGTGAATCGCCTCTCTCAGAGCCCATCCTACTACCCTCACTTGCAGGGTTGTTCTTGCCAACTCTATGCTCCTATCCAAAGTCTGGTTCGGAGCCCACGCCATCCCCTTCTCCCCAAGCTTCTTCAAATCCCTGTATGCTTTTCTGCAAGGATGGCTTTGGTCAGGCCGCCCTCCACCAGTACGGCTAGAGGTCATGTTTGGCCCTCATCATCAAGGTGGCATGGGCCTGCTTGACTTCAAAGCCCATGCTGCCAAGATCCTGGGCACCTGGATCGCGGCCATCACCGCTCCTACACTCCCATCCAAACACTGGTCCCGTGCAGCCTGCTCCAACTTCTCCTGAGCCTTGGGCCTCAACAATCCATCAAACCCCCACTCCCTGATGGAATACCTTGCATCACACACATCAGCCACAGGTCCTTACGGGACAAAAACCCACTACAAACGGATCCTACTCTCCATGCGAAGCGCAGAGTGGAGAATTCATATTAGTGGACATACAACCCGAAGAGGCCGCCCCTCTCCTCAGTTCACACAAGAGGTGCAGGGGCTACCCATCCATGATGGCGTGATCCCCAGTCGACTCCAAGTCCTATCCAGGGTGGACTACCTGGACATGATGGACGTCCCTTATTCCACTGAGACCCAAAAGACTATCTGGAAATACGCACACCATCCTCTGTTGCAGCCTCAAGTCCGCTCCCATGTGTGGCGCTGCCTGAGGCGAGTGTATCGTACAGCTGAGCGCTCTAATGCTTTACACTCATCCTGTGTCGTGTGTGGCCAGTATGGAACGCTGTTCCACCGCCTGGAGAAGTGCCCCGCCTCTAAAGTGATATGGCGCGAAGTCCAACGTCTGCTAGGCCAGGATCAAACGCATAACTTCAGTCTGTCAAGAGATATGTTTGCTTCATCAATGGCCTCCCCCTCCCACCCTCCCTCCGTGCTCTGGTGGTTGCAATCGCCATGTGGACTATCCACACGATTGTCTTGGATGCCATCGCTGGCTCCATCCCCACCCTCCCAGAAGCTGTCCACAGATTCCGGTCTCATTTGGTGGACCACTTGCAAGCGTGGATGTTTGGATATCTCCCACCACGTCGCTGACAGCTGGTCTCCTCCTGGTTCCCAGTCTGGTTCATCAAATCAGACCCATTCCTCCACACGTGCTCAATAGTGGCTACGGCCCCTTCACACGTTCCCTCCCCCTCCCCATAAGTGGCGTTCCCGCTGGCAACAAGAGATAGCATCGCTTCTCTGGGGTGCCTCCCCTGGTACTAAGTTTTGTCTTATCTGAGTCATATTCTGAAGTGTCCATCCCATGGTCGGCCTTCCCCGCAATTAATTTAAATTTAAATAGTTCTTCCCTAAAGCACTAACCTTCCAAAAGACTCTTTTTTTAGAATGAAATGGAGCTCTTAGGACACCAGGTTACAGCTAAAGGAATACAACCACTTTCAGATAAGATCTAAGCTATATAACAAATGACACCTTTAAACTGCTTGCGGGACATACAAGTCTTCCTCAATATGGTCAGGTATTATCATCAATTTATACCCAGGTTTGCTGATATGGCAGATCCCTTATTCCATTTACCACAGAAAGGTGTTACATTTGAGTGGAGCTCAGCTCAGGAACAGTCTTTTAAATCTCTCTGGACTGCCCTAACTAAGGCATCTGTTTTGATCCATCCTAAATTTGATTAGCCTTTTAGTCTCCAAACTGATGCAATTAATGTAGTATTGGGGCTATTTTATCCCAGTGTGATGGTGAGCAGATCGACCATCCTTTAGCGTTTATAGCAAAACATTATCCAAGGCTGAAAAAAAGTACAGCGTAACTGAGCAGAAATGTTTAGTTATAATCTTAGCCATTAATTACTTCTGACCCTCTCTATATGGCAGCCATTTTACTATTGTTACCAACCATTCTTCTTTATGATGGTTGTACAATATGAAGATCCTGATGAGAGATTACCCATTGGGCTCTAAGGCTGCAATTTATGACTTTTCAATTGTACACGCTTGGGCACCCAACATTAGAATGTTGACGCCCTATCCCAATTGCCTATACTGACCTTAGTTTTGGAAAAGAGGAACGATTATATAATCTAATTGTATGGCCTGAAATGTGGGATTGATAATCTAAAGAAGATTGTGCCTTCCTAAAAATATTGCTAAAGATACCATGATTAGGGAAGGGTCTTTGTATAAGAAGGTCAAACCAAGTGGATACCTTTTTTGCACCCAAATTAAAGATACCACTCTATTATGGAAGGACATGAACAAGTAGGTCATAGTGGTCTAAGGAAAACCCAAGAGTGGTTAAAAACCCAATACTAATATAATAATATGTTTGAACCCATTAGAGACACTTAACTTATGTCTCATCTTTAAAAGCCATGGTGCAACCAACCCTACTTATCAGCATCAAGTAATTACACTAACTAAGGCGTTATAAGTGGTAAGTATCGATGTTGTAGGACCTTTTCCTCGAGGGTTGCATGGACAAAAGTACATTATCATGGCTGTCAACCATTTAACTAAATGGGTTGAGGCTATATTTTTTGCTACTCCTCTGCTAAAGCCACTGCCTTATTTCTTCATCCCACTATTATCACCCAACATGGGTGTCCCACGGTCCTTATGTCAGACAACGGAAAGAAATTAACTTCACAACTCTTACAAGGGTTGTAAAAGTTATTCAATACTGCCCAACGGTTTGGAATTCCTTTTTAGCCATCTCTTAATGGGGGTTTTTGAGCGAGTCATTGGAATTATAGTCTTTATTAAAGGAAAAATAGTCTCAATAGACCCATCTCAGTGAAACTTCTATATACCTAGTGCTTTGTTTGCTTAACAAATAAGCTATCATCAAATTATTAAGATGTAGCCCTTCAAATGTATTTATGGGCGAGATCTCTCAGTTCCTTCAAGTGTTTAAGCAATACTTAAGGAAAGTATACCAAAGAACTATAATTTAGTTCGGAGAAATCTGGCTGATAAGATTATTCACCTTCAATCTCAAGCCATGGAATCAATTAAAATAACCACCAAAAAGGAGGCCCAAAAAAGTAATCAACATAAACCTAATTTGTCTGAATATCAAATTGGAGATTATGTTATGTATTAACACTTCTGACATGTTTGAAAAACCGAGAAGTTAAAACTAACTGGTTGGGTTCTTATCAAGTTATATTCCAAAAAGAATTATAATATTAAGTTTTCCATGTAGATACGGGTATAGTTATAAGCCATATCTACCCTAGGTTTTGAGGATTCATCCTCCTCCATAATTGAATCTTGAGGAGGGAAGTGTTGGGACTTTGCCAAATTCTTCTGTTCCCAAAACCTTTTCCTCAAATATCCCACAGATAATATTGGAGGGGGAACTTAATGAATCTAATTGTATAAAGGTTAACAATAATGATCACACTTATCCTGATCAGGTGATATCAATAGATTCCTATAGCTCAGCAATTGATTAGATCTGATAAATTTCAAACTACTTCAAAACCTATAAACATTTAATCCTTATGATAATAAAAATGGATTTTATTTACACCCTTATATTTAGTATCTTTCATATAATTTTGGAAATTCCTTAAAGTAAATTTGAAAGATTATCTGCTTTAATAGACTTGTAATGCAAAACTTCAAAAAGGTGAATTCAGCATTTTTTAGTAAATTTGAGGGAGTCAAAAGTATTTTTTACTGCCAGCGCTGGGCCAGCAACAGAAGATAGTTGGTTGGAAGATGCTGATTAGCCGCGCACTGTGAACCATGGCAAGTTCACTGGTGCATGAGCTGGCATCTGCTCAGGAATGGGTCAGGCAGTCAAAACCTGGTAGGGTGGAGTGGTTGGAGAGGTTCCCGCAGCGTTGAGTGTGGGGGAGGGAGGACCAATACCCAAGAAAAAAACTATTAAAATCAGATTGGGGCTTACGATAGTGGGAGGAGTGGTGTAGGCAGCTTCAGCAGAAAGTGCTGGGCACTTGCGCTTTATGTGGTAAAGATTAAATCATAAGGGGCATATGGCGCAGTGATTTTTGATGTGAGCCTAGAAGGGATGATCAGGGCAGATCTGATAATGGCGCGGGGTATTATGATGTGTTTGCTGTAATAGAAGAGAGTATGTTCATAGACATGCGTGGCATATTTAGATGATCAGTGCCATATGGAACCACAAACTTCAGCATGAGGTCAGCGCAATAGGCTGCCTAGCCCTGCGTGAGCTCATGGTGGAGGCGTTCAGGTGAGTGGTGAGAAGGCAAGCTGGCAAACTGGACCACCAGTGTCCTCATCCTCCAAGTGAGTTCAGATGGTTATAATTGATTTGTTTTTATGAATTAAAGCTGTGCTGCCGCCATGGTGTAGACTTCACATGAGAAGCCAAGATCAAAGTACCCCATAAAGGGGTATAAATCAATAAAACTGCGGGTTTGTAAACTGCCATTGCCATCTTGATGATGACCGTGCTCATTTATGGGAAGAGGTTCCCATACTTGACCCAAAGGACAAACTGTAGGTAGCTCCAAGGGAGCACCAATGGGGCTTATGACCACCACTTGGGAGCGTGTGAGGTGGTGAGCCAGGTTATGAGGTGTAAAGTAGCTACTTGAATTATTTATATGGCCAGTGGGGCCATCCCAGGGTAGTTTTGGCGGCAGCTGATAA
>JAKSZP010012297.1:0-71606 GCA_022478985.1 Massospora cicadina
AAACACTTGGTTGGGTGTTCATACCACGCAGGCAGGGCGCGTTCAGATGGCTTGTCCACCATATCCAGGAATAGAGACATCAAGTTAAATGAGTTTCGTCTAATGTGACGGATGGGGCCTCTGAAAACTGCCACAAAGCAGTTAGGCAAGAGTGCCCAAGTGAGGGCCCATAGGAAGGATAGCCCTGCAGTTAAGAGATCCTGAATCTGACTATGCAGAAACCACTTTACCACAAAGGTTTGGACCACAGTTAGGACAATGCTGGTGCTCAGGAGGAGGGCCTGACCACCTGAGAGGGCGTACAGGGACTGAATGGCCCTGTCAAAGTCTGAACTGCTGTCCATGAGGTGGTTTCCAGGTTTTCTTAATAAAGTGATTTGCAAATGCACAAAACTAATTTTAGAATTTATTAAGTTTTATTTAAGTTTATAGAAGATGAAACTGCTTTAAACAGTTTCGCCTGCTCAGATTTATACTGAGCTTATTGGGGAAGAGCGGGTCCTGTTCCCACAAAGTCTGCAGGCATCTTCCCAACGGTGGGCCCTATTCGAGAATCTAGACCCTCAATTTTGGTGTCAAGGCCCATTCTCAAACTCGGGCTGGGTACACTCGGGGTTGTGGAAACTTTTCCACATTCATTATTTGGCTTTGAATTGCTCTCAAAGCCTAGGCCATTCTTCACCCATATTCCCCAATATTGGTTCGTTGCCTCTTTTGGGAATATTTCGTTTGGTGGCATCTGGTTGGCCAGAGCGCCATTTGCAAGGATTTTCATCCTTGTCAATACTCCCAAATGCAATGGATTTGGCCTCTGATTGGTCAGAAATTCGCGTCTGAGGGTCCAATCCCTCATTGCCACATTTAGCAATATTGGATTTGGCAGCATCTGGTTGGTCAGAGCGCCATTACCAAGGCTTCAATTCCCCATCAGCCTTTCAATTCGATATTGCTTCTGATTTTGAGGCATCTGATTCATCAGATTGCCATTCATGATAATTGGAGTGGTCGAGCCCCTCTCCCCTGGCCCTGACTATCGCCCTAGGGAAGATTAGGGCTATGTGGTGGTCAGGCAACGCCTTGACTGTTACATCTTGGAGGCAAAGATTTGGTTCAAATGGCTAACCTCATTTTACTTTATAAAAGCTACTTCCTTAAGCTTAAAGTTAGTGCTGTTCAATGACAATGATTTTTATAAATTAACCTTTTCATAGAAAAGTTAATTCTGACAAGACTATAAATTGACCATGACGAGTAATAAAGAAGCTTCTGCGTTCAACAGCAACCATCTCTAGTGAGTTTAAACCTGTTTTATAAAGTGTTATATCAACTTATGTGAATAACTTTTTGCTCCTTTTTATTTTAAGCGTCCAAGCCATCAACAGTACCACCATCCATCTCATCTTAAGAATCCCAGTTATTCTAAAACTGTCACACAACAGTTCTCATTCTTATATTGATATTTTCTTGTATATGGTATGATATGGCCTCTGTACCCATTTTACTCATTATACCCCCTATTAATTATGCTCATAAAATAAGACATTGCTATTCTGTGGATAGAAGATTGACTACAGATATTTCTCATAGCTGTCCTAATAAGGTCTCACCTTTTTACAAAGTTATCTAGTATTTTAGAAGTAATTCCTGTAGTAGAAAATTTAATATACCAGGAATTGGAGGGATTAGTAATATGTAGTTTTTTATACAATATATTTTGAAAAATGAACTTTTCAAGGGATGAAGGTCTTTAATTATGAAAGGTCAAAGTGGTTCTGAGGAGGATCTAAATTTTGAAGTAGTGAGCGTTTGTCATGCACTAAAATCGTGGTACTAACTACAGGGGGCTTCCACATTAATTCTTTGAAATGAAAAAAACATTTTTCTAAATATGGAATTAATTTTACAAAAAGAGAATCTTGGAAACAAATGATCAATTGTGTTCTATGTCTGTCAGGAATCAAAATGATAAATGAGTCAAAATCCCTGCTCAATCAAGCCTTGACAGATTGTCTCTCAAACTAGTGCAGATGGAATCTTACTCTGAAGGCGCCTGTTGAATTTTAGGCTTACTTCAATTTGGGCTGGTTCTTCGTCAGAAATAATTTAGAGTTTTGAGTATTTATTTTATGGAGACAATAGACCAGACGGTGACAATAGTTAAGATATAATCTTCTTGGAAATGACACTTTAAAGCTGTTTTCTTCTGTTGGTTACTTAAACAATCGCTCGCTGCCATGATCTTTCTGATACAAGTAAATTTATAACTTAATAAAACGAAAAAGTAATAGATACAAAAAGCTTGTATATAAAACAATTAACTTGTAGTGATAGATGATTGTATTTTATTAGTATCAACTTAAAGGTAATTTATAGGGTTCAATGCAATCAAATCTTACCCATGACGCCTCATTTTTAATGGCACTTAGCCAGAGACTAACGTAATAAGTTCCTCTGCAGGTTTACAATCCTTACAATTCAGGGGCATCTCACACATCCTCAGGGTCAGTGTTGAACTCATAATATCTCAAGACAGAGTTTCTGACGCATCTGAAAATAGCTGAACTGTTGCTCCTCTCAAGCAATTGGCAGCACATACCAAGACAATTTGTATCACTCTTTAGTAATTAAATTGATAAAAACTCAATTGACATTAAAAGATAATTTTAACATAGACCAACTAAGCCCACGAGCCCAGGTCATTAAGTTAACTATTATTATTAAGTCTGACTTAACCAAAAAAGCCCCCAGGCTTGTGTCATCATAGTTGAATATTAATAAGTGGAATTGCTAGGCCACGAATACCAAGTTAGGATATAATTGGAATATTTTTGGTCCATAATCACTGATAATCTAGATATGATACATAATAAATTAGCATCAGCTAAAACTAATATCTCCCCTATCAAATTACCTGACAATTTAGGTTCAGTCATCCATTTAACACTTCCCCCTCCTTGAATGGATAAAAGTGGAGGGTATTCTATTTTCCTTGGTCATGACATACAATTTTTCTTAACCTTCAGAATATGATGCTATGTAAATAGCATTTTGGCTCTGGATAGACTTTTTTTTCTTAAAACCATACTTCCATGCTGCATGCTACAGTTAGCTCAGGCATTTTGCCTTCGTTTCTTAGGCTGTTCAACCAGCTATTCTTTATAAACTCCAAAAGCTAAACTTTATGCCTGCTGCAACTCCAGCAATCCTCCAAAAAGCCAAACTGGCCCCCTTGGCTTTGCTCTCACTCTCCCCCTCCCAAAGAAGGGTCCTTTATCCCCAGTGGCGATAAGGCATTATAATCTATGAATTAAATCTTTTTTTCTCAATTTTTTTCATTTTTAAAAAATTATCATTATTGTTTTTTTTTATTTTTTGGTTTATATTTTTTCAATTTCTCTCTTTTTTCTTTTTCTTTTTTTAACAAGAATCAATATAGCTTAGTAAGTGGATGTGGGAAGTATCCAACGATTTAAGAGTATGCTTCAGGGTTTTTCCAATGCTAGGACATTCATTGATGAGTTTGTCAATTGGCATAGCTATATTAAGCCCCTTCAAGCTTGGGGTATCTGCTACATTACTCAGGTCATCAGATGGAATATTATTAAGTATCTTTTGTACATACTGTTTAGCAACTACTTCAGAGGCTACAGGTATGGCAACCTTACTCTGAGAGCGAGTTACCACATGTAAGTTCATAAATTCTTCCTTTGGTGATAATATAGAATTCATTTTGCTGGTAATCGAGGCCAAGTAGCCTGAGTTTTCTTGTCAGTCAGGTGGGACTGTGTTTTTGGAACAATAGAGCATCCCACATCTATTGTTCTTGTTTTTTTCCCTCCACCTGCGCTTTATCTGGTTGGACTACATAAACAGTATACTTATGGCATTGGGAAGAAAAGTGTCCTTTACAATTGCAGTTATAGCAAGTAATCTCATTTAAAGGGCTTGAGGCCCTTGTATTTGAGGTTTGCTCTATTTTCACAGGCGGATCACTGTCAGTATCATTACTGGTATTGTAAGGTTTTCCAGCATAGGCAGCAGGTCCTGATCTGTATCCAGTATTTTGGACAGCCATAATTTTGTGAGCATCCAAGCAGATAATCAACCAATTTATACGTTGCAAGGTTTTTCACAAAAGCAGGCAATAAGGTGTTTATAAAAACTTTGTTAAGGTTGTACTACATGTTGTAATGCAATCTTATCATGAAAATAAATTATAGCCTTTGCACCTAAGAGAACTTGAGCTTCACGTGAGAATTGATCCACAAATATATCAATCATTTCCTTTTTTTTAAAGCTGATATTCATGAATTTGGATTTTCTAGTTGACATTCATTCTGGACCTCCAAATTCATGAAGCACGGCCCCTTTGACTTTGGCGTAGGTTGGGTTTATATCCAAATGAGGCATAATTAACTCAATACTCCACTCATCTAAGCAGTTGATCATAGTGGCCGCTTTGTTATGGTCACTGGCCCCATACATGGACAATTCAAAGCGATTGATAAAAGTGGCTATATCTACATTTTTATTAAAATCAGGCAGGTTTAAGAGTTTGTAATTATCATTCTACTGCTCATGAGTATTGCGATTACTTCTCCGCTGGCTTGAACCAGGCGTATCAGGGCGCTGAGGCGCTGCGCACAGTAAGAGGAACTTGGGTTGGCCAAAGCAACCATTCTACATGGCTATTGCCAACGTGGCCCAGAATTAATCTCATAATGTTCAGAGGCATCAAAGTCAGTAGAATTGCTTTTGGCGTGCTGGCTTTGACCATTATCCCAATCCTTCAATATTGCAATTTTCTCTTTCAGATTGGTCATTTGAAATTGAAGAGCAGAAATCATTTGACTTCTCCCTGATTAATTTCTTTAAATCATTCACTTCTTTATGTAGAGCATTATTTGCCTCATTAATAAAAGTAACTTTTTAGCGAGATTATTAATTTGATGACTCATTATGCCCGCTGAGCCTTGAATTTGCGTAATTTCATCCTTGAAAAATTGATATAGCCAAGGGTTGATCCCCTGTTCAGCGTGGTCACCATCTGCTTTCCCAGCCATGAGTGCCACTTGTTGAATATTAAACCTATTTCAATTGGGCTGTTTCTTCTTCAGATCTAATGTAAAGTTTCGAGCATCTGTTGTATGGAGACAATAGATTAACGGTGACAATATTTAAGATATAAACTCCTTGAAAATGACACTTTAAAGCTGTATCATTCTATTGGTTACTTGTACAATGGCTCGCTTCCCTGATCTTCCTGATCATAAGTAGTTCTTAATTTAATTCTTCAACAAAGTACTTAATACAATAAATTTATACAGTAAACAATTAACTTATAGTGATAGATGATTGTATTTTATTAGTATCAACTTAAAGGTTTTTTATAGGGCTCAATGAAATCAAATCTTACCCATGACGCCTCATCTTCAATGGCACTTAGCCAGAGAATAACGTAATAAGTTCCTCTGCAGGTTTACAATCCTTACAATCCAGGGGCATCACACACAGCCTTAGGGTCAGTGTTAACTTGTAGTATCTCAAGACAGCATTTCTGGCGCATCTGAAAATAGATGAAATGTTGCTCCTCTCAAGCAATTGGCAGCACATACCAAGACAATTTGTATCACTCTTTAGTAATTAATTTGATAAAAAACTCAATTGACATTAAAAGCTAATTTTAACATAGACCAACAAAGCTCACGAGCCCAGGTCATTAAGTTGACTATTATTATTAAGTCTGACTTAACCAAAAAAGCCCCCAGGCTTGTGTCATCATAGTTGAATATTAATAAGTGGAATTGCTAGGCCACGAATCCCAAGTTAGAAAATATTTGAAATATTTTTGGTCCATAATCACTAATAATTTTGATATGATACATGATAAATTAGCATCAGCTAACATTATTATTTCCCCTAACAAATTACCTGACAATTTTGGTCCAGTAAACCATTAAATAGCGCCAAAACTAAATTTGATCAGGAAGCATCATGCATATGAGCTCCAATGGAAGCACCTTAAGGTTTCTGTTTCCACTTCCTAAACTGCAAGAAGCGTGACCCCACCATTGCGGTCATGAGGATGACAAAGCACAATGAGGGTGCTGACCAGACGGTCAATTTGGAAGTCAGTGGAAGATCCTGATCATATGAGTCCACGAAGGTCTTTGAGGCACCATGTCCCAACATGCTTTATTTTGTTGACGCTTTATAACCCAAAAGAAGTAGTCTATATTTGCAACATTTTTTCTTTTAACCACTTCACTAATTTTCAGCTTTAGGCCCATTATTAAATTTCTGCGTCAATCAATAGAACTGTTACACCAAGCAAAATGGTGCTCACTACAGGGGGCTTTGAGCTGTCCAAGTGCAAACATCTAATATGAACAATGGAGAATCCTAGCCGTCAAGAAAGTCAGCCTGCTGATCAGTTGTGAAGAATCACATTGATGGATTAATACCTTTTGATATGAAGCATTACCCACTAAGCTTGAAAGCTTAAAATTTCAGGCCACGTTTTAATTCACTCTACCTTAAGTTGATGGTGATCAGTACTAACTTCTGTAGAAAAACTTAACAAAATTATTAGCACTTATGAAGTGGCATTTATTATGTGGGAGGCCGCCTAAGTCGCTCCTAAGCTTCTTCAGTGCCTTCTGACATGCATGATTTATATACTTTGGTTCAACTACCAGCGGGAGAACTGTCCTATGGGACCAAGCACTATCTTGAAAATTTTGTCCATACTGCTATATACCACCTCTTACAGTTAGTTGGGTTGAACATCAAGAAGTCTCCTGACAACTAGGGCTTATCAAAACTTTACACTCCCATGCTGTTAATCTCTATAACGCGGCCTCCTCCTTCATCCACAACAACTTAGAAGCCATTGTTAATATATGACATCTAATCAATGAAGCCTAAAACCAGATTGCAGTATTGGATAGCAAAATTTCAGGCTACATCAAAGACCAACTTCACCATAACGACCAACTCCTTGAGGCTGCTTAGAACCAACGCTTCCACCAATTCAGAGATCTGGGATGGACTCTCCATTAACACTACTAGGAGCTGGAATATCGTGAATGTACCTCTGGGAGTGAAGAACCTGAAGGGCCTAGGGGGCTGGAAGGTCCCAAATAATGTGAGGGGCTTGAGGGGCCTGATTGGCCTGAAGGTCCCTGTGGGCCTCGAGAGTCCTTTGGACCTTTAGTGCCTACTCCAAGTGACCCTGATGGCCATTGGAGAAAGGACGTCTTGACAGCCCTAGACGCCTTAAGGGATCAGATCAAAAAACGTGGCCCAAGGTTGTAAACTCCAGTAGATAAAGTCCCCCTCGACCCTAGGATCTTAATTAAGGCACTAAAGGATGAAATGAAAAATCTTAGTGCCTCCACCAAGCTTACCATTAGTAATAAATAACAGATCAAACAAACTTGCTGAGATTTGATACCTGCTTGAACAACCTAGAAAGTAAACTTCTTCATCACGCTGATATTCAAGCCTTAAAGAGCAGGTTGCACACAAGGCTTTTATTTCCTCCATCAACCGAAACTGGGATGATTTCAAAAGTACCTTGAGGGCCTAAAATGACGGTTGGACCAGCAGGCCCCCAGGACTATATGGAAACCAAGCTTTCTGAGCTTGCACCAATTACTGGTATTAATACCTCTCCACACCTATTGTAACCAATTAAACCTAGTTTTTGGAGAAGATCACCCCATCCAGGAAAGCATCGCCTCTTTCCTATATGCATATGTGAGTTCAATGGAAGAAGTACCAACCGGCAAAAATTGAAGCATATCCAATCCTGCCTTTACAGCACTGCTCAGGAGATTATGATCTCCACCTAAAAAATGCCACACCAAGAGCATGTCCAGATGGCCTTAGTCTAATAATTTAGCAGCAATCACTCTGGCCAATCAAAAACAAGCGTTATGGGTATCCACCTGAACAAAATAAAGAGCCTTGTGGAGTTTGCCAGCCATTTCTACGCCTAAGTAAAACCCTTAGTTACCACAAATCCTATTACCTTGGATGATGCCATTACCACTGTGAACTTTGCGTTAGATCTTATTATAAGGTTCAAATACATATGATTTATTAAAAGAAAAGTTTTACGTGCACTTGGGAAATTAAGGAAGCGCTTAACAAGATCCCTGCGACGACCTTACATCCTAAGGTTACCTCTTCTACCCCCCTTCCAGTCCACAGGTCCATGTTGTTGAAAACCATAAGAATCCTCGACCCTGATGCACTTACTGCAATAGCTTCCAACACAGCGCCAAGACATGCTGGAAATGACTTGCTGACAAGGCTGAAAATGGCCGTCGTCGTGAAGGAAGAGGTGCTCCATGCTGACATCCTTACCACGCCTCAAGAATCATCAATGACTTCTGATGAACCTTGAGCTATTGTACCTGAAGAAGTTTCAGTACCCTTGACAATAAAGAAATTATACTGCTTACTCTTCTTCTGATGACTCTCCCATGTTCTTCATGCTACTATACAGTTTTTAAAGTATGGTTACAAATGTTGCTGTTCAAGTTTATAAATTCCAGTTCTCATCATCATCAACAGTGGTTCCCCAATGAATGTTATCTCATCCAATTTGATGAAATAAATAAGATCGCATTGAAATTGCCACATTATATGAAGTATGCCACATCTGGACCACAGTGTACACAATCCATAGGGACCTATTATTCCATACCTATCTGATTTGAGAAACTTTTTGTAAATACCCCTGCCATCGCGCTGGATAACCAGAGTTTGAACTTAATCTCAGAAATTGGTTTCTCTAAGACTACTCTGCAGTGCTATATTATGATGAAGGATTTCTAACCCTAATGGGACATCGTGTTCCCCTAGTATTTAGAAACTTCCAGCGACTCCAAAGTGTGGTTAAGGCCTGGGCTTGCCTACTAGAGAGCGAAAACCAAATTGATTGAATCAATTATCATGTAAGGGGCTCATGGATCTAGTTGCCCCCACCTACCGTTGATGGCAATAAAGACATGCTGATCTATTTGACTAGGATGACCACTATACCTCCAAAGCCCCAAGTTATTGTTGATACCTGGATCCATGTTAACATCCCCTCTGAAGACCTTCTGGAGTTCCAAGGACTAGTTAGCCCATCCGACAAAGAGGTTTTAACCTGTCCGGGGATTCTAGATACCACATATGCTGGATTTATATTTGTGTTGCTGGCTAACATTGCTGAAAAACCTAGGGTATTATGCTCAAATAGTCCCTCCGCATATGTACGCCTTCTACCATTAGAGGATGTCAATGATGTCTGCATTTTGGGAGCAAGTGAGATTTTAGTTTGGAGACGTCCCCATCAGTGGTTCTAGTTGACACCCATATTAGAAAAAGAGCTCACAGAGGGACAACAGTGCCAAGGTCAAGAATTATTGGAGGAGCATTCAGAACTTTTTGGCCTTGACCTATGTCTTCAGTAAAGAGATTGGGGCTCTACATTATGTGGAGACTGGGTTGCTCCCACTTTTGGTCCCAACCTTACTGCACAAGTAATGTTGAAGAGGCCCACATGGCGTAGAACTCACTCAACTAATCAAGGCTTGATTATTGGTACCTTTGCGCTGCCATAGTCCTCCCCCTTCTATTAGTTTGAAAGAAGGATGGAAGTCATTGAGTGGTGATGGATTATTTTCGTTCAATTACATCACCAAGATAGACAGTTATCCTTTGCCCCAAATCAATGACTCTCTACACCTACTCACTAGGTCACAATACATTTCCAAAATGGGCCTTGTCAGCGGATATTAGAAAGTGGAGATCGCCTCCAAAGACTAAGCCAAGTGCGCTCATAGCCAATGAAGGGCTATTCAAGCCCACAAGGATGCCTCAGGGTCTTTGTAATGCGCCGGCCACCTTCCTACGCACCATGGATGGAATCTTTGGGGATTTGAAGTTATCATGCATCATCGTATACCTTGATAACATCACTATCTTCTTGCGAATTTTCAATGGTCATGTGGAGCACCTTTTTGAGGTCTTTAATCGGCCTAAGAAGGCTTTTATAAAGCTCAAACCTTCTAAGTGCTCCTTTTTTCAAACTCATTATGGAGTTCCTTGGATATACGATATCAAAAGATGGCATCCGGCCCATTCTAGACAAAGTTGACGCCATTGAAAAGATGTCGCAACACTGGAGCATGAGGGATAGTCAGTTATTCTTTGGCATTATGGGCTATTATTGTCAGTTAATCCCTCAGTTTGAAGACCTGTCTGAGCCTTTATTTTACCTCTTCAGAAGGACGTACCTTTTTAATGGCGGCCAGAACATAAAACAGAATTTTAATGCGTTGAGGACCGCTCTTTGTACTAAACCAAATTTTAGTCCAACCACGTTTTGATAAAACTTTCTTGTTATTCATGGATGCGAGCAATGCCATTGTTGGGGCCACCCTAACCCAGCATGAGAAAATCAAGTCGATCATCCAGTAGCTTATTTTAGCAAGACATTAAGTAAGGCTGAAAGGAACTATAGCTTTACAATAAGAGAATTCCTTGCTGTCTTTTTAGCAATAAAACATTTTTGGCCCTATCTCTATAGCACCCACTTCAACTTTGTCACTGATCATTCCTTGTTCTGGTGGCTGCAGCAAATGAAGGCGTCAGATGGCCGTTTAGCCAGATGGTCCCTAAGACTTCAAAGCTATGATTCCACATTGTCCATTGTGCGGGAGAAATTCACCATAATGCTGATGGTCTCTCTAGAATGCTGGTACTGTCTGCCTTAACTCCCTAGGAAGACTGACTGTATGATTTAATCAACCAACCATAACGATGGATTTGGAAACTCCCAAGATCAAAATCTGAGCTCTGGAAGATGACCTGAGGCACTAAGATCAAGGATGGGCTGCTATATAAAAGGATTAATAAGAAATGGCTCCCCTACGTCTGCCTTTCTTCCCAAACCAATATTATCTAGAGGGGCATGCAAAGTGATACATATGTTAGTAAAGAAGACCCATGAGTGGCTAAAGGCATGATGTTACTGTGACCAAATAGTAGAAACCATTCAAGAGGTCCTTGAAGCTTGCATGACTTGCTAATCACAAGATCTGGACAGTCCTTGATATCAACACCCAGTCTTTGCCCCTATAAGTCCTTTCAATGTTGTTAGCAATGATGTAGTAGGCCCTTTTCCCACAGGGCTGCATGGACATAGGTATCATCATAGCTGGGGACCATCTGACCAAATGGGTTAACGAAATTTTGTCCCCGCTGCCACTATGAAAGCCACGTCTCATTTTTCTATTTGATCCGTTCACACAGCATGGATTACCACAAACTTTACTTTTGGACAATAAGTTAGATATCACTTCACAGGTAAAAGAACGTACTTTGATTTTTGGTACTAACCAGAGTTTTTCCGCCCATTACAAAATCTATCAACCAATGGGGAGTTGGAACACGCTAAAAATTTTTCTCTATTTTTGCAGAATATGGCCGCCTCTAACCTGCACACAGGAATGATTATCTACCCAGCTTTATGCTTGCTTACAGAATGAGATGTCAAGTCATCAAGATGTCCCCCTTTAAAGCTCTATGTGGGCGTGCTCCTCAGTTATCAATAATTTCCATCCATCGCTCAAGACTTCCGCACCTGATAACTCTGATTTAACTATGAGGGCTTAGCCAATAAACTTGTTCATCTTCAAGCCCTAGCCATGCAAGTCTTTGTCATCAACAAAGAAAGGGAGACGACTAAATTTGATTTTGGTCAACCTCCTTTACAAATCTTTCAATTAGGTGACCTCATTCTATCCTTTGGTCATCAACTCAGAGATCAACATAAGGAGCTCATCATTCTTTGGTCCAGACTCTATAAGGTCATTCATAAAGGTGAACTCAGAGTACTTCATTGCTGATTTCAACCAGGGGACAGTGGGAAATTGATTACATGACCGATTCCTTTGGCCCTATACACCCCTCCAACATGATATTGAGGGGGCGTTGTCAGGAATTGGGATGATGAATGAGTCAAAATTTCTGCTCCTGAATTAAGCCTTGAAAAGTCAATTCTCAAATTAGTGCAAAGAGAACCTTACAGTGAAGGCGCTGAAACTAAATTCAATCAGGAAGCATCACACATATGAGAATTGATGGAAACACCTTCAGGAATCCCGTCCCCACTTCCTGAATCATGAGAGGTGTGGCTTCCACCGCTGAGGTCATGAGGACGATGCAGCACAACGAGGGTGCTGACCAGGCAGTTTATCCAGAAGGCAGTGAAAAGATCCTGGTCATATGAGGCCACAAAGGTCTTTGAGGCACCATCTACCCACAAGCCCTATATATTGACGCTATATAAATCAATAAACTAGTCTATATTCGCCTCAGCTATCCATTTTCCCTCTCCGCTAATTTTTAGCTTTGAGACCATATTGAACTTCAGTGTGAGTCAAGAGAACTGTTACACCAAGATGTCAATTCGTTCAGTCCTTTTCAATTAGCATTGACTGAAGTAGAATGGAACTACACACCCCAATTTAAAGATTTTGGTTCATTCCCTTTATTGTAAACAGGTTGGCAGATTGATCAAATGCTTTTGCGCAAATTTCAACCCTTTAATTATTAGACCATCACTCCTAAACCATCTATATTCTACCATCAGCATAACCAAGAAACAGTTTTCTAAGATCAAAAGCAACATTGCGGTATGTTTTAGTAGCCAGCTATTATTCTTTGTCAGCAACGCTAAGAACCTTAGCAATACAACATTATATATTTAATCATCTGTGCGTAACTCTTAGATGACAATTTTCTGACACCATGATTTATATATAATAGTATTTAACCAAAATCAGCAAAACATAGATGCCTTGAAGTCCCTGCATAGTCAACTGGAGTATAGTTTCCAGGGTGTACAACAAAGAATAGAATTTAAACATAAACTTATACATATATTTCTAAAAATTGGACGCACTTATAAGCCATCTGAATTGCACTGTGGGCAATATCAGCCGGAAAGCCATGAATGAGAAAGGCGTTACTTTTGAATGGGTCCATGGAGTAAACCAGTTCCAACTGGTTGCCCAAAATGCTATCACCGACGCATGATTTGAGGAACAGCCAAAATGAATCTGTTGAATAACCCAGCTAGTACACCCAGTAGGATATACATATTGCAGTACAACATATTGGCAGTATTGCTAAAGCTTTTAGTTCTTTACAGAAAGAATAAACGCCTTCTCCAACGTCAGCAAGTATCCATGCATTAGGATATTGAGTCACTGAAAGACACCGTCCTAATCTTACAATATGATTTAGGCGATGTACTTAACGCAATAATAATTTTTCATATTACTTAAGAGCTGCGAAATGACAATAAGAACCAAAAGAATGAAAATGAAGAGCTTAGAACTGGGATACGCCAATTGAGGGCTGAATTTTTTGTTGAACCAAAATAAGCATAAGTTGGAGAAATATTGAGAAGAATGAGTGACATAGGAATGGCACATCAGAACCATCTTAATTAAAGGATGCTGCCAGTGTGAATCTTGAGTTTTAGCTCAGGTCAGACCTGAATAATCAAAGGATAGCTTGTTAGAATTAAATTATGCATATGTACCAAGAAAGCATCCCAGTGTCACATGCCAAATGCACTACTATTCTTACCTCATTCTTTTTAGATCTCCAGCCCAGAATCAGAATCATTTTAAAGAACCTAGTAACTTCAGACCTCATGTTGGGACTTCCCAAACTGTTTTTGGTACCTCTTCCCCAGGAATGTTGTGTCATCTTATACAGCGTTTCAACCATGCTAAATTTCCCTGTTTTGATTAAGATAAGAATGTAAAGTCCTTCCTAAAAATGTTCAAGATACTATGATTTATATAATAATCTATCAAATCTACCACTATAATTAATTTTTTGGATGAATAAATTTAGGACCTGATTATGCCTTGCCTTCCTAATTACAACTGCAGCATTGGAGGTTTCAAGAAAACCATGTTATGAGTATTTGGAAGCACAGAGAAGATGGAAACTCGCAACGCTGAGTTCATTATTATCCAGTTCTGGGATAATGAGACCACCACTAAGTTTTCTGATAGTTCTACTACAAGGATTAAGTTCAATTGGGTTCAAAGCCAATGGCTGAATCTGATGTGAAGATTGCTCTTCAGAGTTTTACCAAGGATTGCCCTAGGCTGCATTAATCTATTTCCCATATTAGCAATGGATTTGAAGACCTCAGCAATTACTGAGTAATTAAGTAACATGAGATCATTTTATGTCCACACATCATTGAGATATGTGACAAATGCATTCATCAACTGCAAGATTACACTAAAAACATGGTAGGTCTAATTTCTTACGGTGTGGAAATGCTGGACCTTGGCTTGGAATCTCTTAGGCGACCTGATGGATCTGTAACTTATAATGCTACATGCTTCCAGCTGCCCCAAGAAATGACCCATATAAATTATGTCATTTCACCTATGGACAATGAGGATCAGAGATTTTGAAGTTGACAGTTAAGAAGGGTAGTGTATTTTTAAACAGTCATCTATTTTATCTATATTAAACAAAAAAATCCTTTCAAGTTCTAGCGGTAACCTAAAGCCAGTGTGCTGATCTTGAGAAGAAATGTCGACTTCATTTCTAAACCTTACAATACAAAACTCGCAAAATTATCCTAGTTTGGGGTGTCAGATGAGTTGGATGATACCCTCTCTAAGATAATTAAAGTGGATAGACCCCTTGGTACACTGAGTACTCATTTCCTGGATGTCCACAAGAAATGCAAGATAATAATTATCAAGCTGATACCCCACTGTTCTTACATAAAACGCGAATTTAACCAACTTCTCTAATTTGCACTTAAATTGACAATCTTGCAGTTAAAAAGAATGCTTGAGTGATAGTTAATAAGAGGCACCCCCAGTCAATATAGTCTAAAGTCATTTTTAAAAAGTTAAAGATTGCTCCTGATGTGGCCAGTTATCAAAAATAAAGATGACTTGTACAAGTAGCAAAATTACTGAAAAGGACTACAGTTTTTGTCTATAAGGATTGATTCCCTACAGATAAGCTCTCATGTATAGAGTTTACCAGCAAAACTATCATTTTTAGAAAACAATCTCCTCAAATTTTATGGAGAAGGTATCATATATGATGAATATGTTTTCTAGATCCTAAGTCAGCATTGTCAATTACGTTACTTTCAATAATAAAAAGCTTCTTTTACTATCTGCAAAGATTTCATCAATGTGGCTAGGACTGCTGTGGTAAGCCTATTTGCTATCAGCAAGTTGGTCATTGTAGTCAGGATCCTCCTCTTACTATTTACAAAAATCATGGTCTTATAATATGAGCATCCACAAGTTGTGGATTGCTTTTGGGAGAAAAGTGGATCTTAAGTACTGGGCAGCTTCTTAATCTGCCAGATGGGTCTTAGGAGATGTCTACTCTTCACGTGATAATACAATTGAGCCTTAAGTGGCTCATGGTTTAATTATTTCTGGACACAAGAAGATCTGCTTTCTCTTGGCTAACTTGAAGCTCAGAAAATTACCATGAAGAAAGGACAGAAAGTCATCTACATTCATATAATGCATAAAAAATACTATTAATCAAAGGATTAGAGAACTATCAGAATTCAGACTGCCTAATGCCACTGCAAAAACATTTGCCTTCATCTTCCTGGTCAACTGGAGGGCTTTTAAATTAAAAAAGGGATCAAAATTTGTCTTTATACAAAAATATAACTACATATATTCATGACAAGTAATTATGATATAGGGTGCGCTAGAGGAATATTACACCGCATTAACACTGGAGATGCCTAACAATATGATCATGGCCTATATGGCGTAGCTGAGAAAGCAAAGAAGACATACAAAAAGAGTCAATCAAATATAACAGCAGGGAATGATTGTGCCGACTCTCTGCACTTAGGCATCCCTGTACTCGTTGTCAAAAAATGACTTTAATTAGGAAACTATTAATTATAAGTGATTTTATAAAATTACTAATAAAAACTGTATCCCTCACTGCATAAAGACAGCGACCTCATTCATTTTGAAGTTGCTAACATATATCACTGCCCTGACTACAACAGTGGGTATTGGTATATTGACCTTCCAAAAAAGGTACAAGAAAAACTTACCATTATCACATCTCAGGGGTTATAGCATTCCATATTCATGCCTGAAGGTCTGTGCAATGTGCCTTCCACTTTCCAGAGAGCCCTGGAAAATATACTAGGCGATCTGAAGTTGATCTGAATTCTATTGTACCTTACCAACATTAACGTGTTCTTGCAAACATTTACACAACATTTAGATCACTTAGAGGAAGTATTTAAGAAGATAGCCAAGGCCCAGCTGACACCAAATTCCAGCTTAAATCAATTTTTAAGACTCAAATGAATTATCCAGTCACATCATTTATGCCCAAGGGATCTTCCCCCAATTCCAAAAGCTCAACGCCATTTTCATCATGAAAATCCTTGAGTAAAATGGGATGCGTGGGTGTTATAAGGGATGGCAGGGTAACCAACAGTTCAAATAATGATTTGCACAGCTAGATAAGCCTTATTAAATTAATAAAAAAGCGGGGTGGCCTTTCAATAGTTTGTGGAGTTCAAAGATGCTTTTAACAAGCTAAAAGTAATATAACTTAGGCACCAGTGCTACACGACCCTAACTTCAACTGGCTATATATTGTTTCATATGATGCTTCCTTGACACAAATTGGAGCAGTGCTATTCCAATATGATGAGCATGATTAAAAACTTCCAGTAGCCTTATGCAGCCGCGCTTTCATCAAGAAGGGTAGAAACTATTTGATAAAATATTGTTTATGTCTAGCTGTCATTTCTTTAAAAACAATTCTGCGTTTATCTCCATGGGATTACCATTCAAGTTGTATCTGACCACGCCTCATTGCAGTGTCTGAACAATCCTAAGGAGCCCAAAGTCCTGTTATCCAGATTGGCTCTGAAGCCTAGTCTGACGACTATGAAGTAAAGCATAATTGTAATCTTCTCATAAAAATGATAATATACTTTCTTGACTGCCATTGTTTCAGTGCTGTCTCCTTATGTATACCAACATTATTAGAAAGTAAAGGCCCACAATTAAAGTGAGGAGCATCCTACCATTAAATGAACCTTACGTTAATTTTTAAAAAACATAGAAATCTAAAGTGGTACATTTTAAAAAACTTAAGCAATGCTCAATGAAGTTGTACTTAGCCTTTCTAAATGACCACTTTTCATTATGAAAGCTTACCTGATTTTAAGGCATATCAGATTGAACAAAACTCTGATTCAGGTTCAACAGAGCTACCACTGGACGTTCGTATGATTTGGTATGCAGGACATATTATGAAATTTTAAAAAAGTTCAATCACAGCAGCCCCTAGAGACCTCAGCCACCATAGGCTCATTATACCAACTAAGCTTGGCATACTATCAGTATTGATGCTATCAGACCTTTACCTGTTATCAACTTCTTTACTGGTACATTATTGTGGCCATTGACCACTTGACAAATTGGGTTTAAAACTAAACCCTTTTGTGATGTTTGAGTAGTAACTATTGCTAAATTCATCTTTAAAAATTAATTTATAAGCATGGGCATCTACAGGTTATTTTAACGGACAATGATACTAATTTTTCTTCTAGGATAATTTCTTTACTAGACAAACATATTTGAATTGGAGGGGTCCTATCTGCTCTGTACCATCCAGAGAATAATATGATCTTCAAGAGGGTTGACAGAAACTTATAAAAAAGAATCTGCAAGTTTGGTGCTGATTCTCTATCCCAGTAAACTCTATATATCAGCCCACATTATCCGTTTATAACATTGCCTAACATAGTACCACAGGGTTCTCACCTTTTAACTGCTCTATGGCCATCATCCTGCCTTGCCTCCATCGTTGCACTTGATTATAGAAGACAAGTCTAATATTAAACCTTGAGAGTATAATGACAGGTTAGTCTAAGAATTTTAAAACAATCAGACTAAAGCTTATGGGGCTACCTTAACTTTAAAAATTAATCAGAAAGCCCAAGTTGCTGTTAGGATTTTGATTGTCTAGATCATACAAATTAATTGAAATTACAATGGAATATCTGTTTTATCTATGAGTGTTCATTTTATAATATAATAATCTATAGAGGATTTGGGAGTTATCAATTTTTATAATAACTTTTTTGTGGTTTTGATTACTCATGGGATATTAATTAATTCGTCAGGATTCAATCCCATTGGATTACTAGTGTTAATTTGGGCATTCTTGGCAATCTTTACAAGTTGATCAATAATTTATAACAATTAATAAATTTTATTATCTTTTATGTATATATTAGAGTTCATTGCTGATCAATCAATGGTTTATTTGTAGTTGCTGGGCGTTGACAACGCTTTTGTTGGCAGCGACTTACAGGTTAGCCTACAAAGCAATGTGAACTGCATTATTGAGTAAAGGTTTCATTACTCGAACAGGTTATTAGGTTTATGAGTTAATCCGCTGGGTTGGATGAGGGCGTAGGGACATGATAACTCTCAACCATATCATAGCAGATCTTAATATAGTCGGCAGTGGATACCAATTAGGTAGATAAAACAGCATATGCATCATTCATTGCTAGTGCATTTTTTGAAGAGTTAACTTTTTTGGCAACGAATGCCATTCCCATTGGGGCACCAACAGAAGCGTTAGGCACCGAATTCCCTATATATCCTAATTTTAATTAAAAAGCAGACGTTCTCATAAGTTATTAATTCAAATAGTATTAAAAATATCAATTGTTGTCCTTTAGAAGGGTTGAGGGATAGTTTACATTATTAATTGTTTGGCATTTTCAAGATCTCTTGCGTCAAGAGTGTAAGGAAGAAGTTCCTTTGTATCCAGAATTTGCCAACTATTGGGCTAAGAGTTGAAAAAATTTTCCTTGTTATCTGGATTGCTTTCTAGGGCCTTCACGTGGGATGAAGGAATGTTGCCAATAATTGTCCATAGGATAAATCTGAAGGGATATATCTTGTGAAAAACTCAGCTGGTTACTAGTCATAACTGTATCACTGATCCACGACTATTGTATCAATTAATCAACGATCTATTTATCGCACACCTCAGACCTATGCATTAAACCTGTAGAAGTTTAAAGACGCGTACTAAGGAACTTTACATGAATTTAAGAAAAGGTGGCCAGATATTATATTGTGATATCTACGTTTTCAGAAGAACAAATAAAATTTCAAAGCTTTTGGGAATCACCTCATGTAATTTTAATTTATACATCCTTTAACGTCTATATTATCAAAAACTTACCCAAAAGTGGAAAATCAATAGGGTTAACGCCAAATTCATAAGGCTTTACTACGGCAATCAACCTTCTTAAAATACTTATTTAAAGAATGAGTTTATTAAAGAGGGGTGAAGTATTGTCAAAAATGTATACTTTCCTTTAAAACAACTAACATTTTACTTCTATTTGTAATTTGGGACTAAGAACAAACGTAAACATTTGATTGTTAGGCCACAACGTTATCTGTACTATCTTTTGAGCCTCCCAGTCATTCCAGAATTGTCACGCGGCAGTTCCCATCATTTAATAAGTTTTCCCTGTAATTAGATAAGATTATGACTATTTTACTCACTGTACCCATTTTACACATTGTGCTCCCTATTGATTGTGACCCAAAAATAAGAATATCAATGTTCTGTGCCTAGGAGACAGACTATAAATATTTTCATGTTTATCACAATAAATATCAATTTTTTCGCAAATCTATCTAGTTCTTTAGAAGTAGCTTTGAAGTAGAGATTCACTATACTAGAAGTTGTAGGAATGGATTATTGTGAAGCTTTCTATACAATATTCTGTAAAATTAACCTTTTTAATTTACAGTTCTCATTTAATTAAAAAGTAATGGAAGAGTTGAAAGAGGTACTACAAACTGTGAATTAGTGTGAATTTTCCACTTTTACAACTCGATAAGAACCAAGCTTGACCATATTACAACCAAGAAGTCTGCTAATGTTTTAAATTATACATCAACTGTGTTAGATATAACAAAAAACCTATAAAGTAAATTGAATTGTTGGGATTCTGGCGTGAATTAAGGATTCAAATCAATATGATGACAGGTTTCAACCCAATAAAGATTTAACTGATTTATGTATCAGGGATAATCCACAAATAACTTTAATGAAACCTCCTGCTATTGGTGTCCAATCCTGATCTATGCAATTCAATCCTGTTTAACAGAAGCTTCCTAATATTGGGGTCAAAACTTAATTTATACAATTATATACTGTTTGGCAGAAGTAACCAGAATATTGCAGAATTCTTGATTGCAGGTTAGTATAGATATTAGCTTATAAGCGCTTGGAGGGGTTTTCCAGAAATAAATCCCTGATCTCCTGTATATTTCAGTTTAAAAATAAACATTACACTCTTTTTACCACTACTTTTGGCCTACCTCTAATCTTATAGGGAAGAAGGATTATAAAAAACGCCACTTAGTGAATTTTACCTTGAGTGAAGAATTTCTTATAAAGATGTAAAACTTCATATCCAGCACTAAGGACTCTGGAAGCCCTAAGTTCAATATCAAAGGCCAGTTGAAATTAAACCCCCTCTTTCCTGACAAACTGGCGCTCCCTGACACATTAAACCCTGAGTTCTCAGCGAAATGGGTTTTACTAATTGAAACAAATTTTGCATTAGACACCTCTTCATATTGTGACGCTGCTTGCCTCAGTGACTGGGCGATCAATATGAATGTAGGATAAATGACACCAACTTGCAACTTTTTCATACCTACATCTATGGGGGTAATTCTCACCACACCTTCTGCATAAAGTATAATTTACAAATCTCAGACCTCGCTAAAGCCTCTAGCTCCTCCTTTCTAGGGCCTTTGTCCCCAGAGGTCAAGCCAATAGAAGACAAGCCCTCACAGTACTGGACCCTATGATGAGTTTAACTGACAGTTCCTCGCTTGATTGAGAACAAGCTGGAGCAGGATATTCAGAACATTATTTGCATCAATTCTTACATCTAACCTTGTACCCTCTACTACAAGTAGCCAGGTTCTATCATCAAGTTCAACTCTGGTATTTAAAGTTATTGGGGATTTTCATTCACAACTCCTTCACTTTTATCAGTACGCCTCTTTCTTTGGCAGTGAAAACTGAAGCGACATCTTGGAAAATTGGCAACTTATCAAAGAGATACAGTTTGTGTTAACACGTTGTTAAATCTTGGGCTTTATTGCTCGCTTTTAGCCCTGGGTTTCAACTTCACAGATTCGTGGATCCCGGCGTTGATTATTTGAATGTTGATGATAGACTGGGGCAATAATAGTATGAAGAATATTATTAAGCTGATTGCCCAAAGCCACGTTAAGAGTAAAGTCCAACGCTAAACTGGTGCTTCTTCTTCTTGAAGATATTCTGGTAGGGAACACTTTCCCTATTCCCTTTTTGCAGAGCCAGGCGGAGATTTTGATATTGCTAATCCTAAGGATATCTGATCCTTGTACTCTTCTCTAAAGAGTAATGTTAAACAACCAATGTTAAACAACTAAGCTAATATCAAGTTGAATCTAATTTTATTAGGGAATTATTTGGGGTTTTTATAATTAGAATTGCCACACAACTTTTTCAGCTTTCTTATGATAATATTTGTGCTCCTATACTGGTTTTGACCCTTAGTGTTTGGCACCAAATATCATTGGGTACCACTGTCTTGGGTTTTCTAGGCAGCGTAATCCCTGGGCATTTGGCGGACCAAACAATTAGTATTAGGTACACAAAACCAATTGTTTTGGCCAACGATGATTCCACTTTTCCTCCAGCATTTGAACACTTTGGTATTTTCTGATGACTCCAATCCATTCCATTCTGAACAATTTCCTATAATTTGACTATCAGGGATTATCCCAATATTAAATTATTGCTTAATTTCATTGGGGATGATGCCCAACAAATTTATCATCTATCAGCAGCCTCAAATATCATTGGGGATGATTCCCAGCAAAATTTTTTTCTTTCAGTAACCTCAAATATCATCAAGGATGATTTTTGACAAAATTATCATCTGTTGGCAGCCTAAAATATCATCAGGGATAATTACCAACAATAATTCATAGTCAGCAACTTCTAATATCATTGGGGATTCCACCCAAGAATATTTCCATCAGTTGGCCACTATTGCTGACCCTCTACAATTATAACCTAATCATTGAAGCTCATATTCAGTCAAAGGGTTAGACTATGTGGTCGTCTGCAATTCCAACACATCCCCCTTCTTAACCAGATATCCAACAGAGGATAGAACCCTCAGGAATAGAAGCCATCTCAGCTGGAGCATATATTTGGTTTGTCATATTTCTATGTCCTCAGCATAGTGCAGCTTCGTCCACACTCAACGCCAATATGCTATGCTCAGTTCGATGACTTCATATCCTTGATTTCTACCCATTGCTGCCTCTTCTCAAGTGCAGTTCCCATGACATCATGCTGCACCAGTCCCATCTTTGCATCAGTTGCAAGAGATCTATTGGTCCACCTGTACAAACCTCAGGATGGGTCTCAAAATCTCGTTGATAGGGACTATTCTGGCAGACCTAGTTTCAGCCCTTTCTGATCCTGCTGATGCTTGGGACTCATGCCCATTAATTTATCCCTTCCTCCATGCTCAGTGGTAGGAATTTTACTAGATGCATCACTGCTCAAATTAAAATTGTTTTTAATATTTTTTACTTTTTTTATTTTTTTATGCATTATTTATTATCTTTATCTTTTCTTTTTTTATATTTATATATATATTTATTTTTTAATTTATTGTGGGAAGGCCGACCATGGGACGTACACTTCCAAATATGACTCAGAAGGGACACAACTTAGTACCAGGAAGGCACCCCAGAGAAGCGATGCTATCTCTTGTTGCCAGCGGGAACGCCACTTATGTGCTTTTTTTTTTTTGTGTGTGTGTGTGTGTGTGTGTGTGTGTGTGTGTGTGGGAGGTGGAGGGAACGTGTGGAGGGCCCATAGCCACAACTGAACACGTGTGGAGGAAGGGGTCTGATTTGATGAACCAGACTGGGAACCAGGAGGAGACCAGCTGTCAGCGACGTGGTGGGAGGTATCCAAACATCCACGCTTGAAAGTGGTCCACCAAATGAGACCAGAATCTGTGGACAGCTTCTGGGAGGGTGGGGGTGGAGCCTGCGATGGCATCTAAGACAATCGTGTGGATGGTCCACATGGCAATTGCAACCACCAAAGCATGGAGGGAGGGTGGAAGAGAGGGGGCCATTAATAGAGCAAACATATCTCTTGACAGACTGAAGGGATGCGTTTGATCCTGGCCCAGCAGACGTTGAACTTCGCGCCATATCACTTTAGAGGTAGGGCACTTCTCCAGGCAGTGGAACAGCGTTCCATACTGGCCACACATGACACAGGATGAGTGTAAAGCGTTAGAGCGCTCAGCTGTATGATAACCCGCCTCAGGCAGCGCCACACATGGGAACGGACTTGATGCTGCAACAGAGGATGGTGTGCGTATTTCCAGATAGTTTTTTGGGTCTCAATGGATTAAGGGATGTCCATTATGTCCAGGTAGTCCACCCTGGATAGGACATAAGGCCGAATGGGGATCACGCCATCATGGATGGGTAGCCCCTGTACCTCTTGTGTGAACTGAGGAGAGGGGCGGCCTCTTTGGGTTGTATGTCCGCTAATATGAATTCTCCACTCAGCGCTCCGCATTGAGAGTAGGATTCGTTTGTAGTGGGTTTTAGTCCTGTGAGGGCCTGTGGCCAATGTGTGTGATGCGAGGTATTTCATCAAGGAGTGGGGGTTCGATAGTTTGTTGAGGCCCAAGGCGCGGGAGAAGTTGGAGCGGGCTGAATGGGACCAGTGTTGGGAGGGGAGTGTAGGGGCGGTGACGGCAGCAATCCAGGTGACTAGGATCTTGGCAGCATGGGCTTTGAAGTCAAGCAGGCCCATGCCACCATTATGATGAGGGCCAAACATGACCTCTAGCCGTACTGGTGGAGGGCGGCCTGACCAAAGCCATCCTTGCAGTAAGGCATACAAGGATTTGAAGAAGCTTGGGGAGAAGGGGATGGCGTGGGCTCCAAACCAGACTTTGAAGAGGAGCATAAGTTGGCTAAAACAACCCTGCCAGTAAGGGAAGTAGGGTGGGCTCTGAGAGAGGCGATTTACTTCATCACGTTGTCCAGAATATGGCACTCCATTACTGCTGACGCATATCCGCCTGCCTCCAATCACATGCCCAGTAGGCGTACCAGTCCTATGGTAGGATGTGGCGCAAAGTGGAGCACCAGTGGGGCGGTATGTGGTGAGTTAGTAGGGCGAGGACATGGGTGAGCAGATGGGCCAGGTTGTGAACTAATTGCTGGGGTCCAGCAGTTCTGAAACTGACCAAGGAGGATTATTTCACTTTTGGAAGCGTTCAGTGCCACGTTGCTTACCTGGGAATACTCCTGGATGAGAGCTTCAAGCGCGCGTGCATCTTGATTATTAGACACCCCAACCACACAATCATCTGCGAACGCCATTATCTTGACTGGGGCTTGGCCTGGCACATGGACCCCAGTGAGGTGGGCATTCACATTTCGCAGTAGTGGGTCAAGGCTGAAGTTGTATAAGAGTGGGCTGAGGGGGTCCCCTTGTTGCAAACCCCTTTGAGGGTGGACTACTTCTGTTAGGAAGCCAAGGCCACATACTGCCATTATTGCAGATTCTGTGATCAGCATCACCCAGTTGATGAAGCGAGGGGGTAGGCGGAATTGATGGAGGCAGGCCCTGAGGTATTCCCAGTTTATTCTATCATAGGCCTTTTGTTGGTCCAAGAATACAAGTGCCTCGGAGGCTGTGGATTGACATACATTAGCCACAGAGTGCACGTTATCCCAAATCGACCTTCTGGGTATGAAACCAAATTGTTCTGGGGAGATAGTGGCAGATGCTACAGTCCCTAAACGGTTAGCCATGAATTTTGTTAAAATTTTAGTGTCTGTGTTTGTTAGAGAAATGGGGCGCCAGTTGGCTAAGTCTAGCTTATCCCCTTTCTTAAAGAGTGTGACAGTAAAGGCCTCATGTCCTCCTGGTAGGAGGCGCATTTACAACAGGCTTTGGTTAAGTGAGGCGAGCAGCAATGGGGATATATATTTGAATAATTTTTGTAGAACTCATATGGAATGTCATCTGGGCCTGGGCATTTTCAGTTTGGCGCACCATGAATGGCTTTCCATAATTCGGTCAGAGTAATCAAATTCATTATTTCTGGGTATCAGAAAATGGTGCGGATATGGGCTCAGTCGAGAAATTCTGCCACTTTGGCTGGCTGAATTGGATTGGATTGGTACAACTTGGAGTAATACTTTTGTGTTTTGATTGCCACTTCGGCTGGTGTATCCACAATGAAATCATCCGATCTTCACACCTGTGTACAGGCCACGCTCTGGCATGGTACAAATTTTTTTAAAATAATATATGGTGCACTTGTCGCCTTTTGTGATGCGTGTGGCCCTGTACTGAACACAAACCCAATGTTTGTGTTGCTTTTCGAGTGCGTTGAAGTGGGCAGCTGCCTCTGCCCACTTTCAGCCCCATGCAGAGCTGTATCCTGTAGCTGGGATGTTGGACTCCAGGTGTGCCAACTCTGCCAGAGTGCACAAAATGAGATTTGATGTGGCTCGTGAGCATCTGGAGGAGAGATGGTAAGAGTGGCAGATGGTGTCATCTTTGAAAGTTGCCCATGTGGAAATGGGGTCCACACAAAATGGTGCAACAAACTTTTTTTTGCCAAATTTTCCGCTTCCACCCACGTGGAAAATCCTAGTGACATGAGCTCGGAGGGGCAGATTTTGCACCAATGTGGGGCCTTAGCAGCTGTGACAGGTAGGTGGTAGGTTAGCGAGACCAGTTGATGGTCAGAGAATTCCATTTTTATTGTTTTGAAGTGGGATATGTGGTGTTGGAATTTTGCTGGCGTTAGGATAAGGTTGATGTGGGTCATGGACCTTAATTGGCCGTTGTGGATGTGGGGATGCGTCATGTTTTCAAGCAGCAGGGCATGTCGTGGAAGCGCATCATTAACCTGAGGGTGGCCTTTAGAACATGCAGTTCTAGTGTCCCTGGGGGGCGTGAGGTGAGGAAGGCCACCAGTTTATTGGTGTGTTTAGCCTACAGTTTATGTCACTGACTAGGAAAGAGTCTGGGAGTAGCTGGAGGGATTTAACTGATAAGAAAAATTCCCAATGCTCGCATGCACCATTTGGGGCATAGATGTTGACAATTGCGTGCGCTATGTTGGCCCACAAGAAAGTGACAACAAGAACTCAGCCATTTAGGAATGTTTCTGAAGATAAAAATTTAAAAAAAAATTATTTTTCTGAATTAGCACCCCACAGTGCTTTGACCTTAAGGATAGGGATGGGAGGATCATTGTTTTCAGAGCTTCCTCAGAACCTCGTGGGCAGTGGGACTCCTGGATGGCCAGGATATCCATGGGTAAATTGTGTTGTAAAAAACTCAGTTTCCTAGCCTGGGATGGGGAGGCCTTGAGTCTGGCGATATTCAGCGTCCCTATAGTGGAGGTTTCCCCCATTGTACCTTAGGTGCAAGGGGATGGGCACCCAGGCCCACCAGCCTTCTCTTGATCCCCATGGGCCTTCACAGCAGTGTGGGTATTAGCAGCAATGATATCAGGGTTTTTTTTAATTCTTGCGGAAAGAGTTGCATTGGCTTTAGCCTTCTCTTTTTGTTTTCCCGACGTTGGACGTATTTTTGCAGTGCGGATGAGTTTGGTGCACCGTTGAGAAGGTTGAGAACTTTTTTTCAGTTGGGATGGGTCCCAAGTTGGTTTCAACTGGAGCTTGGGTGCAGCGATTGGGTGAAATCGAATCCCCCATTGGATCCTCAGATTGAGTGGCCCACTCAGCATGGGCTTCCCAATCAGATTGGTTGATGGATTCCCGAGTTGCTTCCACCACAAAGGTTTCCATGTCCTCCTGGCGTTGTGAGTGTGGGATAGCGGTGGTGGCTTTGGCCGCTTCCTTGGCCGAAGACCTGCAGGCCTGCTTAGCCTTCTTCCGCTCTTATGGGGAGATAGGCTTTACTAGTAGGTAGCAGCCTTGTGCTCCCCACGGGAAAGCCTCTTTGGTGCTTGCAGTTGGTTTGTAGTACGCCTCTCCGCTGGCCATGGATGCCAAGGGGTGCTCTTGGAATGTGACGCCCTCCTTGGTGGGGCATGCATGTGCCTTATGGCTGAACGCATCACAGTGGGTGCAAATGGGGGGCGCGCTGTCCACGGTCACCCAGAATGGGTGGTATGCCCTGCGATATCAATAAAAGTGGAGTGTGGGATCTGGGTTAGGTCCTTTGTGATCTCCTCAGTTGGGGTCAGGACTGCAATGGCTTTGCTGGTGCACAGGTGTGGCATCAGCGTGAAGCATTGCATTTTGAAAGATTTAATTTCACCATATATGGCAAGACCATCTTTCAGGTGTTGTTCCAAAATGTCACGTTTTACCATAGTAGGCAAAAAGTCAAATGTGAGGAAAATTTGGTTTGATTTTGTCCATCTGGTGCATTTGGTTTCGATGACCCATTGCCCTTCAGGGAGGTTGACCACTACGCGCACCACCGCAGCCTCATCTGCTGCCTCTTTGTTTTGAAACCTAGGTTCAGCCAACCGCATGACATGGAGTGAGGTGCAACGTACACCACTGTCAGGAAAATTGTGCACATCTTCACAAAATTTTTCCCATAAGGCCATTTGTTGGATGTCCAGAAACACGCAGACTCCGAATTCCACTGACAAAAGTGGCTGGGATTGTGGCGTGTTGATGTACTGGTTGCATCATGCTTGCCATGCAAGTATCTCCGGTGAAATAGTGACCGCCGGTTTTTTAAAATTTTTGTCTATTCCGCTGGTTTCTCCAGGGCGTTTTTGAACGTTGGAGGACGCAGGCCTTCCACATGCTCCTCTTACCTTACTTGCCAACTGCTCCCTGACATGGGCGCAGACTAATCTCCTCTGTGAGATTATTAAACTAAATTCAGTCTTGAATTAAATAGGTTGCAAAAGTGATTGCAATGAGAAAGAAAAGTTATATATATATATATTTCTTAAGCCCAATACTTTAAGTATTTTGTGTGGACCTATTGCCTATTTGGCCATCTTTAATATTCAATCATATAGGCATCATTTGCCAACTTGATAATTTCAAATGGTTCCATCCATAGGCGTCCAACTCGTTTTTCCCTTTTTTTATTTTTTCATTGTCATTTCAAATGCCCAAGATTGTATTTCAATCAGGATATCAGCCAGTCAGGATAGATAATGTTCAGCACTTACCCCCCAAAGATAGCTCTACTGCTGCATACAATATCAGCGGTAATGTGGCTTTCCACCTATAAAACTTCAAATGGCATTTTCTTAATCCAAACTCGTCAGGATCTGGTCCTATTTATTATCAATGGATACGTTTTTCTCTATCCAAATTTTTCTAGATCAGATCCTATTTCTTGGCTTTAGTTGCCAATTCAAATGTTTGATTAAATCTGCTGATAGGTTTGTAAATGATCCACTACTCACTTAGATTAATTTGGTATCATTTTTTATTGCTAAAGTCATCTGGATCAGATACTATATTTGGCGTTTCTTGCGTTTTGCTCATTCAATGAGGAATTTACATTCAAATGACTTCATCCACTATTCTATGGATTAATCACCTTAAATTCTGATCTCATGCCTTAGGACTTCTCACAGAGGACCCAGTTGTAACCCGAGCTGGTCCTGCTGACGCTTTAGTCCATGTAGATATCTGGCAGAACAGGTTCTCTAGCAGTTCTAAATAGTTCCACATCTAGACTGCAAGGCCTTTCCCCAAATTTTGGGAAGTTTCATCCTCCACTTGAGGAATCACAATATTCATAAATCGCCATGATTTCTTCTCCCAATTTTGGATGGCAAATTTTCCCAACACTCCATTTTTCCAGTAGTGGCTAGTTGATTTATTCTTCCACTTGGATCCATCAGGGGTTTTCCCCATTACAACTTGATTCTGCTGAATAACGACTTTTTCAACTCTATCAACGTTTTCTAAAATCATCTTCTACTTCCACCAAAGTGTGATCATCCTCAGTTGTAATTTCGTTATAAGATTGATTGGTTGAATCAAAAGTTGCTCCCAACATCTTCAGATGGTCCACCATCTGTGAGGTCATTATTTTATTTATTAATGATGTTGCCAGGATCTGATGCAATTTGTGGTAGGGACAAAGCACCGCCTACATGGCTATGCATGCATCAAAATCATCTAGCACTTTTGCCCCTGCCAAGATCTGAGCTTCTTGGTAAAAATGTTGAGCGAAACTAGCCAGAGTCTCATCTTTGAGGAATTGACCACCCATGAACTCTTGTTTTCGATTCGCCATCCTGGTAGGGCTTCTGAACTCCAACATAATGGCAGCTTTGGCTTCTGCGTATGACCAATTGTACCCATTGAGGTGTAGAAGCACCAGATTTTGGCAGTCTGTGCTAAGGCAAATCATTACAGTTACTGCTTTTTGTCAGTCTGCATAGCCAAACATGGTCATCTCAAATAAGCGGAAGAACAAAGGGGTGTTATCCTGGTGAAAGGTGAGCAATTTTGGCATATTTTGAAATTTCTCAGTTGTTCTGCTAATAGGAGATCCCAACCTGGCCACTCGAGAAGCCATAAGAGTGACTTTGGGTGTCATTTCTGACACACCAGCAAATGGTTTAGGCATGTTTTGGGGCGGAAAGTTCTTACTGCTTGGCGTTTCACATGCCTTTTCTTTGGCATCATTCACCTCAAATTGTTCGCAATCACATTGGTGTTTCTCCAACTCTTCTATACACTTGGTCATTTTCGCCATCTCTTCATGAAACCATCAGATGCATTCTCAATCCGCTTCCTGTTTGGTTTTCTGAAATAAATTTCTCTTGACAAGTTCACCCCCTTTTCGCTTTAAAGAGGCAACTTTTTCACATAAGTAGTTATTAATTATTCCTAGTTGTTCAAGCGTTTCCTCCATCTTGATCATATGCTCCTCCAATGTACTGACATCG
Source organism: Massospora cicadina (assembly GCA_022478985.1). Lineage (NCBI taxonomy): Eukaryota > Fungi > Entomophthoromycota > Entomophthoromycetes > Entomophthorales > Entomophthoraceae > Massospora > Massospora cicadina. The sequence goes on from JAKSZP010012297.1 coordinate 30,143, forward strand.
GCCTGAGAAGCCAAGCTGAGCACATTCTCATTGATGGCCTGTAGTTCCGCCCAGAGTTTTTGAAGCTCTTCATTAAAAGACATCATTATTTTAAATTGGCTTTCGAAAACTCAACTACCCCCTGTAGTGAGCACCAATGTTAAAATCTTGGGCTTTATTGCTCGCTTTTAGTCCTGGGTTTCAACTGCACAGCTTTGTGGATCCTGGCGTTGCTTATTTAAATGGTGATGATAGACTGGGCAATAATAGTATGAATACTATTATTAAGTTGATTGCCCAAAGCCATGTTGAGAGTAAAGCTAACGCTAAACTGGTACTTCTTCTTCTTGAAGATATTCTGGTAGGGAACACTTTCCCTATTCCCTTTTTGCAGAGCCAGGCGGAGATTTTGATATTGCTAATCCTAAGGATATCTGATCCTTGCACTCTTCTATAAAGAGTAATGTTAAACAACCAATGTTAAACAACTAAGCTAATATCAAGTTTATCTAATTTTATTATGGCATTGTTTGGGATTTTTATAGTTAGAATTAGCACATAACTTTTCAGCTGTCCAATGATAATATTTGTGCTCCTATACTGGTTTTGACCCTTAGTGTTTGGCACCAAATCTCATTGGGTACCATTGCCTTGGGTTTTCTAGGCAGCGTAATCCTTGGGCATTTGGTGGACCAAAAAATTGGTACCAGGTACACAAAACTGATTGTTTTGGCTGATAATGATTCCACTTTTCCTCCGGCGTTCAAACGTTTTGATATTTTATGATGACTCCAATCCATTCCATTCTGAACGATTCCCTATAATTCACAAATGGGGATTATCCCAATATCAGATTATTGCTTAATTTCATTGGGGATGAGCCTGACAAAATTATTATCTATCGGCGGCCTCAAATACACAGTGCATTCAAAAAGTTCTGGGACTAACGTTTTAAAGACACAACTTTACAACTAAATAAACTTTCTTTTATCATAATTTAACATACAACCTTTCCCTCTCTATACATATTTATATTGCTAAAACAATTGTTAAAAGGTATGCACATAGTTCCTATTTTATATAACCATGTCTAAACCAGCTGTCACATTCTTCTGAATTGTCTCTACTTTATCAAAAGGCTGAACCTTCAGTGCCACCTTCAGATTATAATTATCCACCCTATTCACCAGATTTGGCTCTGTCTGACTTCTTTCTGTTCTCTAATCTGAAGGTGGAACTGAAGGTTTATCCTTTTGATAAAGTAGAGAAAATTCAGAAGAATGTGATAGCTGGTTTAGACATGGTTATACAAAATAGGAACTATGTGCATACCTTTTTACAATTGTTTTAGCAATATAAATATGTATAGAGAGGGAAAGGTTGTATGTTAAATTATGATAAAAGAAAGTTTATATATTTGTAAAGTTGTGTCTTTAAAACGTTAATCCCAGAACTTTTTGATTGCACTGTATCATTGGGGATAATTTCAGACAAGAATATCATCTGTCAGCAGCCTCAAATATCATTGGGGATGATTCACGACAAAATCATCATCTGTCAGAGGCCTAAAATATCATTGGGGATGATTCCTGAGAATAATTCATAGTTGGCGACTTATAATATTATCAGGGATTCCACCTGACTATATTCTCATCAGACAGCCACTATTGCCAACCCTCTACAATTATAACCTAATCGTTGAATCTCAAATTCAGTCAAAGGGTTGGACTATGTGGTCATCTGCAATTATGACACACGTCTTGATTATTTAACATGGGATTCATATGAATGACGCTCACCAATAATTTTAGTCAATTAGAAGACATTGTTCATAACCAAATCAGGGATTGTACCACAGGAGGAGAAACCCAAATTAAAAACTTTTAGTCCTCCATGGATGAATTCCTCCATTTACACAAAGAACTAATTATGATATTCAAGATACTCAGTAAATTATTCGTTCCTCTGAACCGCCTGGGATGCCAGGAGAGGCTGGTCCTCCTGGAATGCCTGGTAAACCTGGACTCCCTGGTCACAATGTCATGCCTGCTGACGTGGACCACTTGGACCCCTGGGCCACTGGGATCTCCTGCCCTCCTGGCCCTAATACTAATACTGATATCATTGATATTTAATTTCAGTTGTTAATTCAGAAAACTCAAAATCTCAATTTCCACCTGAACGTGTAGCTTAAGGAGAAAAACTCAATTGGGATGAAGTGCCTCTCCTCACTGAAGTTTCTCTGGGCGCACATCTTGAAAGCTTTAATAACTTGGCTACCCTACCTACTGTGGTATGAGGCTTGGAGCAACCAATGCTCTCCACTGAGCAACATCAACTTGAACTTTGAGATATGACTGCAAAGTTAAAAAATGAAGGTTGGCAGATAACCAAGCTCTCTGCCACAAAATTTGCCCTTTGGACCACCTATGAGTATTTAGATTTAGTTATTGAAGATTTAAATGACCTGTAGCCAAGTGGATGCTCTCATCCTCACCTATATTTCTGAGATAATATTTCCTCCTAAGTGAATGGGCCCCCTGGTGTTAGTTCACATTATTTGGCCTTTAACACCTCCAATTAGCATGTTTAAACCCTCATATAAAGAAGTACGTCCCTGGAGAAGGGATAATCATCTCTTTTTCATAGTGTTATCAAAGCGCAATGGGAAGTGACTAATAATCAATGACTCAAACGCAAAACAAATTTCCTTAGCTGTATATCTCAAGACATCATGGTACCTCATCTGATGAACTGCTGTACCGGAATGATGCCAAAAGTGCTCTGTTTCAGGAGTTCAGGAGCGGCATAACATTATCCAACCATAAAAACCATCTACGAGAATAAGCCTTATTTGGTAAAAAATCAATAATGACTTCACTCATTGAAATTATCTTAAGACTCAGACTTTGGTTGCAGGATGTCATCTTACATTGGACGATGCTATCATTGCCTTTATATCAGAAAATAAAATATACCTAATATCCTACTCTATCTTAAAGCAGTGAATCCACTAAACTTCTCTCATGAATATTAAATAAATAATCATTGAGATCCCTGCCAATCTGTTTATATCAACTGGGACACCCCAACCTAACGATATGCCTTAGCCTCAAGTGGTAGTGGTTATGACCCCAACTTGCCTACACCCAAGTTATTTTGCACTTATTGCAATAAACAATCACTCTAAACCTTTTATCAAATTCGTCAAAGTATAGCAGCAAAAAGACCTTTCAGCATAGAACAAGAGGCTATTTACTGACAACGATAAATTGCCTCAGTCTTCTAGTCTATGCCCATTACATTGAGTTTTTTTGTGTTATATGCTCCTGTAGAAAATGAAGTACCTCTTACTATTCAAGGAAATAAAGACCTTCAGCTTTCTTTTTTTATTGATCAAATACCCAATCGAAGTCTCACTGTCAGTTCCTCCACTGAGAGTCAAATATTAGCCAACAAAATGTTCAAACACATTGAAAACCCCTGAGCTTGACAAGGCGAAATACTCCCCCAAATCTTTACAATTACCCACCAGAAATTTATCTGTTGTTAATTCTCAATTTTGATCTTTGATTATATGAGTAGAGGTAGTTATTCACAAAGCTAAACTCTTAACAACAATTGATACCAGCTTTTCAGTTAACATCATATCCTCCCAATTTTTACAGTAAAATTAAAAAGGCATTGGATTTGATCCGTGAAGCTGTTTATGGGACAGCAGGGAATCAGACTACTAAGGCGATCAGGTAATATTCTGCCTTACCCTCCATATTTGCGAAATTTTTGATTAACACCCCTTATAATGCTCTAGAAAACAATAACTACAAATTGCTTATTGGAGTATAATTGATGAAGGAGTTCAACTGCATTATTAATTATCAAGAAAAATGCCTCTCACTCTTAGGGTATTGGATATTATTAATAATCAATCTCCCAATCAAAAATATAGGGCCCTCCAAAAACTGAACTTGCCTTGCCAAATGTCCCATATTTATTTGCAAAGTAGAATATCAAAACTCGAGGCGTAAAACTAAGTTACCTCCTGAGGCTGTGGATGCCAAAGATGAGATACCTTTGTACGCCCCCATCCCATTGATATACCACCTGGCTCTCTTAAATTATTATTGATTTGGGAATTAATATTAACATTCCTTCTACCCAAGCTTTTGAGTTATATGGGCACCCTAACCTTTCTATTAAAGCAGCGTTGACCTGTCCTGGAATTTTGACATTTTCTATGAGAAATCTATCTCCATTTAATTAGGTAATTTAACAAATCAGACCCTACAAGCTCCTTAATGTGCCCTAATTGCTTATGCAAAACTCTGTCCTATTACAATTATCGAAGATGTAAGCAATTTCAGTTCTCTACAAGATTTAAGGAATGATCCCCTACCCACATAAACCTTAGTTGAAAGTATCTTTGGAGAAAGCTTAATATCAACAAACGCCAGAATCTAGAAGCCCTCCTTAAGGATTATATTAATATCCTTTCATTGGGATCATGTTCTGTGAGAAGATGTCAGGAGTAATTCACTAATTCAAACCCAAGGATCATCCCTATTCAAATATCAAGCTTATGAAATCTAAGGTTGAGGAAGCTCACGTTGCCCTGGAACTAAAAAGCTGTTATAATCTGGGTTACTTATACCAATCAAAAGCCCATGGGCTTCCCACTTTTATGCATTAATAAAAAAGATGGCGTGCTTTTAGTTGTTATAGATTATCACTGACTAAATTCTATTACATGAAAAGATAGTTATACTTTACCTCAAATAGATGATTACTTATGCTTGATGTCAAATTCCATCATTTTGGCAATGGACCTTGCCAGTGGACATTGGCAGATTGTCTTACCCCTAAAGATCATGAAAATTGCGCCCTCATTAGTTAAGGATTATTTGGGCCTACCTGAATGCTGCAGGGTTATGCAACATCCATGCCACCTTCCAAAGAGCCATGGATGGTTTTTACAATTGTAAAATGCTCTTGTGTTTTAGTTATCTTAATGATATAACTTTTTTTCTCTAACTTTTGCTGAACACCTGATAATTTTAAGGAAGGTTTTCTAGAAATTACGCTAAGCTTTCCTAAATCTAAAGCCGTCAAAATGTTCCTTTTTTCAAGCTGAAAAGTAATTTTGGTCCATAAGTAAAGTAATCTAGATATCCCTTACTGACAACAAAGTTATGGCCATTTCAAAGATGTCCACCTAAATTCCTATGAGATGTACAGGATTTTTTGGGGATGGTGGGATATTATCTCCATTTAATTCCACACTTTCTGACACCTCTGAGACTTTATTATATTTGTTAAAGAAATACCCTTCTAATGGAAAGAGGAGCAACAACAGGCTTTTGATTTATTACGCATAGCTCTCTCCAAATCACCTGTACTTGTGCATCTTGTCGGAAAATTGACTATGGGCTCTGCTAGTTGGCAGACCAATCAGTATGAAGACTGGTATGCCCTTGCCATTTTACTTTAAGCATCAGGAAGCAGTACCAGATGACCCCTTGGCATGTCACTCATGCCATTCAAGGACCCCCAGCCTAATTATAACCAACAGAAATAAATATAACTAAAAAAAAGGTAGATTGAGCAAAGGGATATAATTATTAGAAAGGAAAGCCCAGGTATTTATACTATTTACAAAAGGGCTACTGCGCCCACCGCCAACCTATTGGCTCTTCCACTGGTTCTTCCAGCCAACCACTCAACTCATCCTTCTGCTGCGCTATTCTCTTCCCTGGCATTGACCCTCTCGACCCATCCTTACCAATGTCCAAATTATTAATTTTGACTAATCCTCAGCATTAAGTTGTCAGTGAGCTGTATAATTGATTAATATAAATAAATGTCAAACTTGAGTTTGACCTTTATATTGATAGTAATGCGCTGGAAACAGCTTTGGTTGCTTGGGTTTAACTTGGAATATCTTGGCATCTCGCTGACATCTCATCTCAACTCATCTCAGCCAAATGATTAGGAATCACCTTATTCAGGCGATAATTGATTATAATAAATGAGGCACCAGAAACTACCTCAGCCACATTGAACTTATTATTGTTGGATCTGCTGACAATGAAGTAATAGTACAGGTAGCAAAATCATAGATGGATGATTGAGGTGAATACACAAGCTTTCCACCAGAAATTCCCACAACATTCCACAAATGGCAGTTGGCATCAAAAACTGATTCCGCTGAATGATACTAATTGGATTATCCATAGCTATCAGTCACTAGTGATCTTTATACTAAATTTTTGGCCACCAATTGGCCCCACTTGAATATACTTCCAAATTCGGTGGGTCACTAATTTTGGCTCACCCAATTGGGGAGTAACTAACCAGCAACTATAGCAAATACCACAAAATTCAGTCAATGAGCCATTTCACCAGGATTGGCCATTTCATCCCTGGTAATGATTAATCATTTGAGGATTCCATCTGGTTAAAATTCTAACACATCCTAATTTTGATAAACCATTTTTACTTATCATTGATGCTAGTGATATAATTATAGGAGTTATATTATCCAAGCACGACAAAAGCTTAGTAGGTCATTCCATTGCTTATTATATCAAATCCTGTAAAAATTCAAATGAAATTATAGTTTACAGAGCAAAATTGTTTGGCGGTACTACTGGCTTCAAACCTTTCTGACCTTATTTATATGGGTCATTTTACCATAATATCTGACCATGCTTCATTGTGATGGCTTCAATTGATATATAATCCTGACGAGAGATTAGCTAATGGGACTTAAAACTTCAAAGTACAGTTTTTCCATTTATAAAAAATTAGAGCCCATACATCCAGATGCAGATTGTTTATCCAGGTTACCCATATTAACTAATTGACCCATAGGAATATTAAATCTATGATCTTTTAACCCAATCACATTCATGGAAAGATGAGTCCCTAACTATTCAAAAAGAATTAGCGTAAAGGCTGGCAAATATTCAGGATGAAAACAGTAACCTGTGCAAACTTTTGTCACAAAATGGTTACTCTACATATGGCCTTCAGCTCGCACATACTTTTACTAAAGGGACATCTGCAAGTCAACCATGGAGGAATTTGGAAAAAACACTAGTGGCTTAAGACCCAATCTTACTGGGAAGGGATGATCGTCTCAATTCAAGAATTATTAGAGCCCTTATGGTATGTAAAAGTCAAGCTAGACCTAATCCCCAAACACAAAATCCATTGGTTCCACCCTGTGAAACCTTCCATACTATTAGTATTGATGTTGTGGGTCCACTCCCTTGAGCATCTAATGATCATTGGTTCCTCATTCTGGTTGTTAATTAACCAAGTAGATAGAAGCTATATCCCTAACCTCCACTTTCACAAAAGCTACCGCTATGTTTCTATATAATCAAATTATCACCAAATTTGGGTGCCCTAACATAATTCTCTCCAATAATGGTCAGAATTTTTGTCCATCACTTGTGAGTAAAACTAACAAAGTTAATGAAGTCCAAAGTGTTTCTACTCCTTACCATCCTGCAATTACTGGTTTGGGTAGAGCGTGTAAATTGTACTTTAACCTCAAAACTCCATAAAATGTCCTCAAATGACCCTAAATATTGGCAGCAATATCTACTTAATGCAATTCTTACCTATCAAAATAAGCTATCATCGTATTTGTTGGGACTAAGGGGTATAGACCTCTTGTCTCTTTAATCTTTTGGCCAGTAAACCCGAAGTTCCTGGGTTCTGGATTATAATTTTTTAATTTCCTTGATTGGAAAGTCTTCACTCAAGATAAGGTCCTTAAGTTGTAAATACTAACTATTATCTCATTCTTAGTTAAATTGAGCTATGTCAGTTTAACTTAAAAGCGGCAAAAAGAGTGTAAAGTTTTATTATTTAGAAACATCGTTATATGGGAGTTTTTCTCAGTTAATCTCCATGCATACTAAGCTAAGAGCTATTCTCATTACCAATTGGGAATTCTGCGGCTGGTTGTTCATTTCTGTCAAATGGGATTTGATCGCCACTTATATTGGGTTTGAAACCTAATATTAGGGGGTTTTAGGCGAGCTATATTGACCACATTAGTTGAGGTTAATCCACAATAATGATTTTGACTACTTTAATAGATCAGGTTTGATTCCCGTCATCTGACTCACGTTAATCTTTGATTTGGGCAGAAATCCCAACAATGCCTTACTCTAGATCTTGGCGCAGTTAGGAAGGTGAATTAAGAAATTGACTGTGTACACAATTTACCGTGTTACCCTGAATGTCCTCTATAAAATAGGTGTACATTGCCCCACTTATAAATGACTTTGTAGGGCCCTGACCATTTGGTACCCAATTTATTATTACGACCTCCCAGCTGATGGTGTTAGAAAAAGACTATGTCACCCGGTTTGATGGTGTGATAAGGTTCAAGTTTGTCATTAAACCGACTTGTTTCTCTACTAGTGGTAGCAGATAAATTCTCAGAATCCAAAGATTGAAGTTGGATAATTTCATTGGCATTACTTCTCATAGTGATTTCAAGGGCTTTGTGGGAGGCTTAGTCAAGCATAGGCTTCACCTGAGAAGGCAGATGGATTTTTCCCGTACAACGCTTGGAAGAGAGACATTTTAATAATTTTATAAAATCTGATTTTATGACCATTATTGCACTAGGCAAATATTGGGGCCTATGAAGGTGTCAGTCATAGCCATTACTCAGAGGGTTGCCATTAGAGTACCATTCGCCCTTTCTACTATTTCATTGGTTGCAGGATGGTAGGGGGTGGATAAAACATGTGTGGTTCCCATCAGTTTAGCACAATTACTCACCAGCGATAATCAGAAGTTTTTGCCTGTTATTGGAAAGAATTATGTTTGGACACCCATGCTGGGTGATAATCCAATTATATAAAAACGTGGCGGTGGCTTTTGCAAAGCGGAGGGTAGTAATACAGCTTCAATTTACTTAATTAAATGATCCGCTGCTAGGAGGAGGAACCAATGACCATTAGAGGCTCGAGATTAGTGTCCCACAACATCAATACTAATAGTATTGAAGTGTCTAGATGAAATCACTGGATATTGAGGTCAGAGATTTGGTCCAGCTTGAACTTTACATATCAGGAAGGACTCTGATAAATCTTAAATCAATACAAGCATTCCTTATAAATAACATTGAGTCTTGAGCTACTGGTAGGTTTTCCAAATTCCGTCGGGAGACTTGAAGATGTGCCACCAATATGATGTCAGTTCTCACCAATGGTATATGTAGGGTAACCATTTTTGAGAATCAAATTTATACAACCTACCCTTTTTTAACATGAAGATTTGCAAATTTTTTTATATTTCTTTTTGAAGTGTCAGGTATTTGTTTTTCCTTAGATGCAATTGGGTTAAGAGGTCGTAGAGTCAATCCTCCTCAGGGTTGGTTAGAGTTTTTATGGAGGGCCTGGATAAGCAATCTTCATTTTGGCGGATGGGCCCTGAGTGATGAATGTTAGAAAATCATAATCTTGATGTTTTAACGCCCATCAGACTAACCCCCATGAGGATCCTTCATTTATTGTAGCCATTACAAAAAGAAATAATTAGTAATTAAAGTAAAATAATTCCTGTATAAGTAGGGCCAAAAATTTTAATAGCCAGTAGGCCCACCAAGAATTTGCGTTCTATAACGCTATATTTTCGTTTTGCTCTGGTTGAGTTCTTGCTGTAGTAGGCATAGGATGGACCACTAAGTTCTCATTGTTCTGAGATAATATAGATCCAATAGCTATATTGCTAGAATCGGTAAAAAGCAGAAAGGTTTATTGAAGTTGGATTGTATAGTACTGATAAATGGGAGAGAACTGTGCATAATGAATCTAAGCTTGTTGTTGCTCTTCTTTCTATTGAAAGGGTATACAATACTTGAATAAATAAACTAGAGGCTTAGGTGTCAGAAAAATGTGGAATAAACTGGCAATAATATCTAACAATCACCAAAAGACCTGTACATTTCATAGGGATTAAGGGGGACATCTTAGAAATGGCCAAGACCTTATCATCCATGGGGGATATATCAACTTTCCCTACCTTATGGCACAAAAAATCCATTTCTGTATAAAGAGGGAGCATTTTGACGGCTTTAGTTTTAGTGAGGCTTGCTGTAACAGCTGGAAAACTTGCCAGAGATGATCTATGTTCTTGGTAAAAGTTTCTAAAAAACAGTAATATCATTGAGATAAACTAGCACACAAAAATGTTTAAAGTCACCTAAAAGTCCGTCCAAGGCGCGTTGGAATGTAGCAGGGGCATTACATTATCCCTGCGGCATTTGAGTGGGCTTGATAAGCCCTTCACTTGATATAAGGGCACATTTTTCACAATCCTCCAGCGACAAATCAATTTGCCAGTACCCACTGGCAAGATCCTTAGCTGAAAATAGTGGGAACCCAAAAAAAGCATAAGGAATCATCTATATGTGTCAATGAACAGCCATCTTTTCTTGTTATTGAATTGAGGCGGCAATAATTCATGTAAACTCGGTGGTCACCTTTCTTCCAAATTAATAAGAGCGGGGAAGCCCAAGGGCTTTTAAAAGGCACAAGTAACCTGGCTTCCAAAAGTTGCTGTAGCTCTAGGGCCATTTGAGCTTCATTGACTTCAGTTTTCTGTATGGTCAAGATTTATATAAAGGTGAGCCTCATATCAATATGGGGAATTACCCCAAACATTCTTTCCATAATCACTTGATCTTAAGGTTAAAATCACCATATTCCTCAAGGAGGTCTTTGATGTTCTGTCATTCGTTGAGGTGAGATTGTCTTCAATTATACTTTCAACCAGAGCTATAGTGGGTAGGGGATTGAACCCTAAAACTTGTAAAGAGCCAAAACAACTCACGTTGGCAATATTCTCAATGGGACATGATTTTATATAAGCGATAGGGACATACTTAGGGACTTGGAGGGTTTAATTCGTTAATTTCCTTAATAAGATAGATATAGATTTCCTGTAAGCAGGATTCAAAATCCCCAGACGGGTCTCTCTTCTTTGATAGAAGGGTTTGGATGTCCACTTATCTCCAAAAGTGATTAGGAGGGGTAAAGATCTTGATCCCTATATCTAAAATGACTTGGTAGCCAGAGGGTATTGTATTTGGAGGGGGCATACAGAGGAATCCCATCTTTGGCGTCTACCGCCTCAGGGGGTAACTCAAAAATCCTCATAAGGCTGATACTCAACTCTACAAATAGAGGTCTGATATTTGAGGAGGCAGGTTCGTTTTTTGGGGCTCCTTTACTTTTTACTGGGAGTTTTAATATTAATGGAACCTGATACCCTAGTAGGGACAGGTATTTTTCTTTATGGTTGATGATAAAGTTAAACTTCTGCATATGTTTGAACCCATAAACAGCTCATAATAATTATTCTAATGCAATAGCGGGGGCAGTAATTAGATTTTTTCCAAATTGGAGAGATTAGGCGGAATATTCCTTAATTGCTTTAGTCATCTAATTACGAGTCATCCCATATTCAGCTTTGTGAATTGAATCTGGAGAGTTTTTAATTTTATGGATAATTTGGGTGGAATTATCATACTTTGGTGAGTTGTTATCAATTATTTACAAGACTTTAACCTTGATAATGACTACCTCTACTTAAACCACTAAAAAGCCAAACTGAGATATAATAGCTAGTAAACTTTTGTGGAGGAGATGTATTGAATCAAGTGAAGGATTTTGTCATGGACAAGCTGGGGCTGTTCAATGCCTTTAAAGGTTTTATATGCAAGCGCTTGTCTTTCCTTAGAGAAACTGACCTCCATGATCTGTTTGAGTAACTTATCAACATAAAAATAGGAAAGCTGCATATCACTATTTCCCTGTATAAAAAGGGTACGTTGACTTATGCATGCACTGCTAACACAAAGTATCCCGAGGTGCTGGGTATAGGACTTGAGCTATGTTGGGATTTTTGCCTACAAATCCAGCTGTCTAGATTACCATGGGTAGCTAGGGAATAATTCACTATGGCAAGTGAATTGGATATTGGTTGACCATGACTTCAGGTTAACAATTTTAGGGGATTTTTAGGTAATTTGCCAGGATTGGATACATTGGGGATCAATCTAGGTGAATGCTTAAAATCTTTTTGGGCAGAGTTGCCAATGAAATGGGGCATCTAATAGTTGATCAATGATTAACTATCAGGTGTACCAATTGGTATCAGTTGGGTTTCATCACTGACCAATTGGAAATTTAAGGAGCAAGTTGCAAGGCGAGTGATGTTGCCTAAAACTAGCAAATTAATCAGTTGTTTTGCAGCCTGCCATAATGGGTAACAAGTCCCATTACCCAAGCAGGTCGCTCACCAAATATGGTGGGTTTACTGGTATTGAGTGGAAAACGTTAGGGACACATTTCTTGACTCTTTCCAATTTGGGTCTCGAGGATTTCTGATGAAGGAATACTAACCAAGATCTGGAAGGCCATTGCTGGTGAGACAACAAAGGGAAATTAATGGCAACAGCTGCCATTTCATGAGCTAAGGCATTAAATGAGGGATTGGCGACAAATTTCCTCTTAAATTACCCTGATAATTTGCATTAATAAAGACAATTAAAAAGAAGTAGTTAGCAAAATTCACTATTGGTTTTAACTTTTATTCATCTTCAGGAATTATTGCTGTTGCTTTATTTTTGGACTCTTTAGTAGGATAAAGAGTAAGGATCAAGAATCCTTAGAATAGAAGCTGAGCTAAGACGGAAATTTCTGATGATTTCATATCACCAGAGGAAAGTCAATAAACTAGGGATCTGAGCGTGAATCAAGTTTGGTGGATAAGAGAATAAATCCCTACCGAAGACATCAGGAGTATTTTGAGGGGAAGTACAGGTTGAGCATTAGACCAAAACTGGTTATCTATTCAACTAAGGATAATAGTCTTTATACTATTGTCAATAAAATATCATTTAATATCATACAACGCCTTGAGTGCACAAATTAAACCTGTGCAGTTATAAATTTAGAGTTATTGGTCTTGAACAATCAACAAAGCCCCTAAATTTAACAATTGGTGCTCACTACAGGGTCCAATAATTTCCAAAATTTAACAATTGTGCCCACTACAGGGGTTTAGTTGACTAGGGTACACTAGTACAAGAAGTTGTACAAGGATGAGTTAAGAAAACTCTGGACGGAGTTGGCATCTGTCAACAAGAATGCCTTGAATTCTGCTGATAATCAAGAAGTTGCTGCCTTAGAGGAGAGAGTTACTAAGATTGAGGAAGGATTTAAAGATGTCTCTAACTTTGGCAAGGAGTTACTATGAAAAGTGACATCTGTAAAAAATACAAAGGAGATCTATTTCAAGAAGTTTTATTCTTTAAAATGAATGTGAAGCAGATCACTTTTGATTACAGGCATTCAGAGCTGATATAGAGCATCTGATGAAAAGTCAAAGAGTTGAAGAATCATAAATGTGAATGTGAGCCCTATGCGGCGACCAACGCTGAAGAAAGGACCCCAAGAACTCCAGTTGGGAATTCAACTATTCCACAAAATATGCCAACCGCATTCACAGCCATTTTGGAGATGACTCCTAAAATAACTCCTCATGTCAGTTGAGTAGCTGAACCAAGAGCGGTAGTTATAAGACTTAGGATATATTTAGGGCTATGACAAAATTACCCACATGGCTTTGGGATACGCCCCTGCATTTTTCTGATTATTCAACAGACGTTGGGCCACCAGTGGGGATCACTGGCAGCGCATTTATCTGAAAGGGGTGCTTCAAAGTTCATTTTCATGGTTAACCTTATGACTTGTTTGCCCCTAAATAAAAACTTTACAATCATGAATTTATTAGTAATAAGCATAAGAAAGTATTTTATTTATAGTAATCAAGCACTATTTATAATTCTTTAAAATGAAAGGAAAAAAGAGGGTTTTTAAGGGTAGTATCATGGGACCTGTAGGAAAGTTCTAAACTGGGATAGGTGGGATAGCTAAAGGTGTGAATTAAGATTAAATAATAACTTGGAGATGTAAATATTTTCTGAATTTGTAATAATTCAAGTAAAACCCTGAATTCCGTATACCTGCTGATAACATAGAGTCAAACCCCATTCTCAAACTTATTGGGCCATTTGGGAGTTGTGCTCCTCATATTATTGTATCAAACTTCCCCCTAGACAAGGCTTTCACCTAATTCAGGGATAATCCTGACAGCGCCCTCCCCAAGCCTTGTTCTATGGGAGTAAGTGTGACTTGAGGGTTAAGGTAGATGGAGGACTCAAGTTTGGGGGTGTACGGAGCCTTGTTCTTAATGTGGACCAGGTTGGTGATGCCTGTCCTGGAGTTGTGGAAGTAGCGGTAGGCCTTGGCTTGGCGCTCAGCGACCTTGGAGTGGTAGTACTCATAATTGGAGTGGCTCAGGTAAATAATGAAATCAAACTCCTTTATGGCAATGTCAATGTTGTTAGCATTGCGGTTGCCAGGGATGATGATGGACTCGAGGACTTGGAGCATGCTATTCAGCATCCAGGCAGTGGCACCCTTGGGGGCTGGTTAGGTACTTCTGGAAGATGCTGGGACACACATTGTCCTTGATGCAGCCTAGGTGTTTGAACTGTTTGTCAACCACGTCCAATTCGTTATTGTCATCACACTTTGAGAATGATTCCTGGAGTTGCAGAAGATCGTTGGTGGGGCTGACCGCCAGCTAAAAGTGACAGAAACCCCTGGTGCGTGGCATAGGTGTTTCTGTGGGGGTTGAAGCAGAAATCGCGGGTGAGGGTGATCTCAGAACTGGAGATAAAGGCTTGGATGGAAGGGTTGCCGTTGTTGCACCCAATGAAGTTGCAGTTGTACATGTTTATGGAGTTCTTTTTCACCCTCTTGACATCCTGGTGGTCCCACTGTCCAATGCAGGGCTCATATGCTTTAGCAAGGATGATGCCACCTGCCTCATTGAAGGTCTGAATCTGGCCATCATGCTCAATCATTGCACGGAATTGCTCAAGTGGGCCTCATGTTTGAGAGGCGCAACTTTTGGTCTTGAGGATATTCTTGGGCATAATGCAGATGATACTGACACGCGTTGACTATTCCTTGTCATGGTTGGCATTAGTACTGGAGGTAACTTTAACTGGTTCCTTAAGCTTCACTTTTCAAAACCCTTGTTTTTGTTAGGATCAGCGCTATCCCAAACTGAGAGCTGAACTAGGTAATCTTTAACTTTATCTTAAAAATATCTGGCCTGATCTCCGGAGGAGAGTTGTTGAAGTCAACAAGCATTAGACTTTCCATAGGGGAGACATTGAGCTTGTCACTGCTTCACTAAGGTAAGTCCCATGTATTTGTCTGGTGCTTTTGGCGCATTGTTGCAATGATTTGTTCTTGGGGCTTCCATAAAATTCTTGAGGTTTGTTGTTTTCATTGAATTCTGAAGCTAGTTCTTGACTTATTAACTTAACTTGATTGGTCCATTTGCTCCAAATTTTCTCGTCCAAATTTATGTTTAGCTTTATAACTCCAAACAGCCAATAAAATTTGCTTTAATTCTTTCACTAAATCAGTGTGAAAATGACATCATTTCAGAAAATTGGGTTCTGGTCGCCTAAATAGATGTTATTTTTTGAGTCCACATTGTCAATCTCTATTTTCGTATCAGGTGGGTATAATTCTTTGACATCACTTGCAAAACCTTAAGGGCTTGAGAAGCCTAAACTTGTTCCCACATAAGTTGGACCACTTTGTGGTGCACCTATAAAAAGATTGTTAAGAAAATAGGTGTGATTTGTAGTCTTGATTGGAGAAAGAATTTGATGAGGTTAATTCTCTATTAGAATAACTTGAAGAACAGATTAACTTTGATTGCTGAAGACAGTAAGGCGGATCTAGTATACAGCCAAGTTTATCATTATTATCAAAATCCTCACAATATAAGTCAAGACCCTTTAAAAATCTGATGAAAGCTTGATTCTCTTCTTCTGGATCCTCTGAATAATTTATTGATTTATTTTCCTCTTTAGCCCAATCCCTTTTTACTCCTTTAAATTCAGGTTAGAGTTTGAAAGACTTTGAATCTCTTTTTGACTATACTGTTCTAATTTTCTGAGAGGTTCCTTTTTGATTTCAGTTTTATATTTTCTTTATTTGAGGGTGACCTTTCTGGCCACTTGATCTGGTTTTGGTCCAATTGGGTAGAGTATCTTTGAAAAATCCTCTAACTTTATTTATAGATAATTCATACTCAAATTTAGCTTTAGGGAAGTTGAAAGATTTAGAGAAAGCTCTGTTTGAAAAGTGAATAACTGTTTTCCTAGCATGTTCATCAATCAGATTAAGTTGAGCTTGATTATAGCTCATAGAACCGTAGGAGATCTTCTTTCCCTTAGTTTTCTTTTAAGTTTATAGGTAAGCTCAGTAAGCAGTAATTGACTGTGTTAAGTAACCCCTGGTACCCGTTGACACAGTCAAACTTGAGACTGTAAGTTCCTTCCATCTAACCAGAACTTAGGTTTGGGAGTTTTTGGAAGCGACATGCAGCTTTTAAGTTGTTACCCATTTTCAGAACTTATGTATTCATGGTGCAACACTGAAGCACCTGACAGAGAGCACCAATTTTAAAGCCACCAGGGGGAATCGCTGGCAGCGCAATTATCTGAAAGGGGTGCTTAAAAGTTCATTTTTATGGTTAACCTTATGACTTGTTTACCCCTAAATAAAAACTTTACAATCAAGAATTTTATTAGTAATAAGCATAAAAAAGTATTTTATTTATAGTAATCAAGCACTATTTATAATGCTTGGAAATGAAAGGAAAAAAGAGGGTTTTTAAGGGTAGTATCATGGGACCTGTAGGAAAGTTCTAAACTGGGATAGGTAGGAATAGCTAAAGGTGTGAATTAAGATTAAATAATAACTTGGAGATTTAAATAGTTTCTTAATTTGGAGTAATTCAAGTAAAAACCCTGAATTCAGTATAACAGCTGATGACATAGAGTCAAACCCCATTCTCAAACTTATTGGTCCACTTGGGAGTTGTGCCCCTCATATTAATGTATCGACCTTCCCCCTGGACAAGGCTTTCATCTAATTCAGGGAGAATCCTGACACATGACAATGTTCAAATATGGCAAGAATCAATTAGATTTGATGGTGATGAATTGTTTGGGCATGGATTGTCAGAACTTAGTATTATCCCATCTAGAGGGGTCAGCTCATCATACTCAGAGGCCAAGGCAGCTATCATAAAAGAATTTGGAAGTCCCAAGCATATGTCAAAGTGTAAACGAGAATTCATAGGAAAAAATTTCAGAAGGACAAATTTTAGTTATTTTTGCCGATTGTTTCTACCAAAGTTGCAGATTTTGGGTGGAGCAAAAGTACTTGAATATTTTGTTGCATGGATCACATTGCAAGTGTCCTTTTGGCCCTATCATAATTTACATAGAATGATGTTTTCTGTGTTTGATACTGAGATTACCATCTCGTAATGATGGATAATTTGAAAATACAGGAGCTACATTCAATTCCCCTAATAGAAGTTTCAAACTGAGGAAGGTTCTCTCTTGATTTGCTCACTTTTTGTCAAATCATAGTTTATAAGTTAGTAAAAATAGCTTCACTAGTCATTGCCTTATTCAAGTTTCCTATGTCAATGTGTTTGACACCCGCTGCCCCATGTGGGGCAGTGGTGCACCACCTCCTAATGTTTTTGGCCTATGCTGAAATGTGCTCAGGTTGGATTGGCTAGCCCTCTAAATTCTTCATAATGCTATGTCCTGCCTAAGGACTTAGCCTTTAATCTCGCCTGAACCCAGGCGGTGTTATGCTGCCTCTTGTGCTCCCCAGAGCAACATGAGGTTTTGGCCTTTGGGTGAATATGGAAAGTTGTTACCCTATTCAGAAAAAGCCATTATCAAATTGGCCCAGGCTGTTATACAGCCTGCAGGCTTCATCGACTTCTTCCCCTTCAAGGGGTATTTTGATTTTGGCTTCTCAAGTGAAGCTGATGCTTCAGTAGCAGCTACCTTCCCCTGTTGTTCCAGGGCACCTTTCAACTACTTGTACCCGGTTGCCCACTGATACCACTCTTGTGGTTCAGTTTGCAGGCCTCCCTACCCACCTACCACCCAAAATTTAATGAATGATATTATTTCTGGATTATCAAAATAAGGTTCCAATCCTATAATACAATTTGGGGTTCTGAATGGAGCCACCCGCCTTGCAAGCCCTCACCCTTTGTAACTATTTGTCCAGTATCAACAGAAATAGCCCTCTCAATACCCTCTCACACCATTATAACCTATGCTCCAGAACATCCTTTTTGGGCTCAAGTGAATGGAGGGCATATCATTTACACTACCTGTTTCAAACTGGACCATTCAAAATGGCGCTGCCCCTCCATCTCACATGCTGTGGCATCAATATCTGACTTTATGCATGATGCCCCATAGCCATTCCAATAACATTTTTTGAATGGGGCATTATCCTTCCCCCCCCCCAAAGTGGTAGCCACAGCAACCACTGAATCAAAAAACCAAAAATTACCTAAACGAACCTCTTCTCCTGAACCCACAAATCAGGAGCCAGAATGGACTAAAGTAAGTTTTAAATCATCCTCCCAGATAAACGAAAAAGATAACCCATATGCAAACAATCCAATCATTATAAACAAAATCCATTGGATTAAATGGTTGAGGTTGATTAATTGGGCGAACTTAACCCTGAATCTGAATGGGCTGGCCCCCCTACATTTGAAATGTATCTCAATAATGATTATGTGGCCCAATTCCCAAAGCGCCATTATGCATCTCGCCATGATGCCACCCTATTCAAAAATGACCACCAACTAGCTGAAGAGGCAGTTGCCTCCCTGAATGTCACTCAACCCGTAAAGCCATTGCAAAATCAGTTGCAGTACTGGGTATGGGCCTGCCACCTCCTATCTTACCTAGTACCATGTTCCAAAACAGAGAAAAAAGACCATCTCTGATACTATCAGGCGGCAAATTCAACAGTCAAAAAGTTGTGGCAGTTGCAAAGTTCGGCCTAAAGACCCGCATTAACCGAAACAACCTTACAACCATCGCCACCCTACCTAAAGTACGCCTTAGGCGGAAAAAGCACTTGTAGACTAGATTTCCACCCTCCTCATCGCACAAATTGAGTTGAAGTACCCCTTTGTTATCTTGACACCCATTTCCATGATGCACACACACCATTGCTATCAGCTTTGTGCCGCCACATGTCCACAACAGATGAGGAAGAAGAGCCTCCTGATCCCACATTATCCACCACCATGAATGGATAGCGGTTCCATCTTCCAACTTGGTTGGTGTATCTTGTTTGGATTTTGTGTCAGTTCAAGTGGATCCGTCTGTCATTTTTGACTTTATATTATTTTTATTTTTAAGGTTTAGCTCATCTAAGTATCTGTAATGTCTATCCCCTGGTTGGCTTGCCTTGGATAAATAAAAAGTTTCAAACTGAGTTTAGTATGAAATTCAAATCTTATAAAGGGGACAGAGAGCGCTTAGGAGTAAAATAATCAAACTGTGATGTAAAATAAGCCCAAAGATTTCAAGTGGATTAATAAGTAAGAAAAACGCTGTTGCCAGTATGGAGGAAAAGGTCACTTTGCTGTTTTAATGCAAAAAGCCAAAGGAACAGATCAATGTAGTCTAAGTTAAAGAGTACAAACCTTCACAGAAGTCAGGGAAAGGGAGCGCAGCATAGATAGGGAACAGTCTAGAGCTTCGGAAAACCCATTCCCTGATATGTTGCATGATGAAATTGAGATTAGTGATCTATTTGTTGGTGATGATGCGCAGGATCAACTATTAAAGTAGTCAATTTGGATATAAATGCAGTAACCAGACCTGAAGCAAAGGGGATTGACCCTGAAATAATTAATGAAGTTGCTCGGACATATGCATGACAACTAGTGGACAAAATCTAGCCATGGTTTAATCTGGAAGAATTGATTGAGGTCAAATTAGATGAGGCAAACCTCTTTATCACCCTTTAGCGCAATGAAGAAATCATTTGCTTATCTATCAGCACAAATTATTCACACCCTCAATTTGGCAAATAATGCCGCTATAAAGTCAGTAAATACAATTTTACAATACTCTGAGTATACATATATTGGTTTATTTGTTAGTCAAGTGTGGGTGCAGGCAATAGTTGACAATGGAGCGCCTATCAAAATTAATCTCGACCAAGCTGGTGAAAAAGATGAGGATCTCACCTGATCTAGAACATAATAAAGAATGTGGGACAGTCAGGCCAAATACAACCATCTCCTGTGGAGAGTATAGCACTCTGCCACTCCAAGTTTGGATTTTTAATGGTATCCGCCCAGCAATAGTTTTGTCCTATCAAAGCACTGATATTCTGATTGGGACGGAGTTTCTGCGGAAGTATGGAGTTAAATGTGACTTTGAAGATAATACGTTGACTATATTTGGTCATACGTTATCATTGGTTTATCAGAAAGATGGGGAAGCTCCACTGACTAGGAGGAATAACTTCATTAATCTGATCTACAATGATGGCATTGTCCCAATTTGTTACCAATTAGTTGGTCAAAACAACGAGAGGTGCTGACAGAAATTCTGAGAAATTGGGGAATTCCATTGAGGATCAAGAGTTTGAGAACCATACTGCCAGGATCACAGATCATAGTCGACATGGGATTAAAATTGGAGATACCCAAGCTGCTGTATGAAGAAGTTGGATACCCAAAGAAGAAGTCCAGAGTAGAGATTTGGGTGGCTCCTGGAATAATTATGCCAGGCCATGGAGATATTCGAGCTCTCCTGGTGAATTTGAGTGAAGACCTAATGAAGGTTGAAAAGAATTAGATCATCGCATTTGTCTATCTAATCCTGACAGCTGAATTGAGGAAATTCCATAGAGTTTGGGACCCTTAGTGAAATGGATTTACTAGCAGGGGTAACTGAAAGTATCATTCTATTGGTCTATTGAGAGCAACTCGCTGATTTGATGGACAGACAGCAGGAGGAGGTGCTCAAATTATTTGACAAGTATTGGTAAGTATTCACCCAGGACGACCATGTTTTGGGATATGTGAGGAATGTAATCCACAAAGTTATCACTGGGGAGAATTTGCCAATAAGGATGAGACCAATTTGAAGGTCAAAGGTGGCCAAATTGGTAGTGGAAGAAGAAATCAGCAAACTAGTGAAGCATGGGCTTCTAGTTCCGTCATTGAGTCCCTGGGCGAGCCCTATCCTAATTGTGAAGAAGAAGGACAGATCTAATCAGGTGGTGATCGATTATCAGAAGCAGAATAAGATAATAAAGAAGGATTTGTATCTACTACCATGAATCAACATGCATAAGATCTAAAGGGAAATGGTAAGTACTTCTCCGCAATGTATCTAATATCCAAGTATTAGCAAATCAATTTTCCAAAGGAAGACCAGGAGAAACGCATGATCATCAACATGCAGGGGCTGTATTAACCAATGAGGATGCCTCAAGGTCTATGTAATGCTCCTGAAACGTTCAAGAGGGCTAAGGACGCCATCTTAAATAATATGAAGGTGTCATGCGTCCTGTTGTACTTGGATAATATAAATGTGTTCCTTAGTACATTTACTGACCATTTGAACCACTTGGAAAAAGTCTTCAAGAGACTGTCCGTGGCTAACCTGAAGATCAAGCTGAAGAAGTGATACTTCTTCAAGAAAGAGTTGGAATATCTGGGATTTGTTATCAACTCTAGTGGACTGCAGCCGCAAGCCCAGAAAATTGAAGCCATTGAGCAAATAGCTGTTCTGAAAAGTGTCCAGGATATCCAAGTTATTTTTAGAATGGTTAGATACTACCAAAGATTATATGGGATTTCAAGAGAATCTCCAAGACCCAATAATTTGCTGACGGACCCAAAAAAGGATCATTTGGAATGAAGAGGCCCAGAGCTCTTTTGATGAATTATGATGGTACTTAATAGATTCTCTGATATTAAAATATCTAAATTTCGATTAAGAATTTATAATAAAAACTGATGCTTCATTAATGGCGATTGGCCCTGTCCTGAGCCAAGTGGATGAACTTGGGGACAAACATCTGGTATCATATGTGAGCCAGATGCTATCAGTAGCTGAGAGGAATTAATAAGTGACTGAGCGTGAATGCCTTGTAGTAATTTATGCATACAAACAGTTTTGGGTGTATATTCATGGAATGCACTTTAAAGTGGTTATGGACCATCCCTCATTGCATTGGTTTTATAATTTACAAGAACTGGAAGGATGACACTTTTCTTTCTCGTTGCAATCACTAATGCAACCTATTCAATTCAAGACTGAATCTAGTTTGATAATCTCACAGAGGAGATTAGTCTGCGCCCATGTCAGGGAGCAGTTGGGCAAGCAAGGTAAGAGGAGCAGGTGGAAGGCCTGCGGCCTCCAACGTTCAAAAACGCCCCGGAGAATCCAGCAGAATAGACAAAAAATCTTAAAAAACTGGCGGTCACGATTTCCCCAGAGATACTCGCATGGCAAGCATGATGCAACCAGCACATCAACACGCCACACTCCCAACCACTTTCGTCGGTGGAATTTGGAGTCTGCGTGTATCTGGACATCCAAAAAACGGCCTTATGGGAAAAATTTTGTGAAGATTTACACAAAATTTTCCCAAACCGCGGTGTACGTTGCACCTCACTCCATGTCACGCGGTTGGCTGGACCTAGGTTTTGAGAGCAAAAAAGCAGCAGACAAGGCTGCAGTGGTGCACGTAGTGGTTGACCTCCCTGAAGGGCAATGGGTCATCGAAACCAAATGCACCAGATGGACAAAATTAAACCAAATTTTCCTCACGTTTGACGCTTTGCCTACTATGGTAAAATGTGACATTTTGGAACAACACCTGAAAGATGGTCTTGCCATATATGGCGAAATACAATCTTTAGAAATGCAACGCTTCACACTGATGCCACACCTGTGCACCGGCAAAGCCATTGCAGTTATGACCCCAACTGAGGAGATCGCGAAGGACTTAACCCAGATCCTGCACTCCACTTTTATTGATATTGCAGGGCATACCACCCACCCATTCCGGGTGACCGTGGACAGCGCGCCCCCCATTTGCACCCACTGTGACATGTTCGGCCACAAGGCGCATGCATGCCCCATCAAGGAGGGCGTCACATTCCAAGAGCACCCCTCAGAAGCCATGGCCAACAGAGAGGCACACTATGAACCAACCGCAAGCACCAAGGAGGCTTTCCCATGGGGAGCACAAGGCTGCTACCTATTGGTAAAGCCTATCTCTCCACAAGAACGGAAGAAGGCTAAGCAGGCCCATAGGGCCGCGGCCAAGGAAACGGCCAAGGCCACCACTGCTATCCCACACTCACAATGCCAGGAGGACATGGAAACCTTCGCGGTGGAAGCAACTCAGGAATCCATCAACCAATCAGATTGGGAAGCCCATGCCAAGTGGGCCACTCAATCCAAGGATCCGATGGGAGACTCAATCTCACCCAATCATTGCACCCAAGCTCTGGTCGAAACTGACTTGGGACCTATCCCAACTAAAGAAATTTTTTTTGACCTGCTCAACGGTGCACCAAACTCATCCGCACCGCAAAAATTTGTCCAACGTCGGGAAAACAAAAAGTGAAGGCCAAAGCCAACGTGACTCTTTCCACAAAAATCAACAAAAACTCTGATAGCATTGCTGCTAACACCTGCACTGCTGTGAAAGCCCGTGGGGACCTAGAAGAGGCTGGTGGGCCCAGGGGCCCACCCCTCACACCTAAGGTGCAATGGGGAAACCTTCACTTTAGGGACATTGAATATCGCTGGACTCAAGGCCTCCCTGTCCTGGGCTAGGAAACTGAGTTTTTTACAATAAAATTTACCCGTGGATATCCTGGCCATCCAGGAGTCCCACTGTCCACGAGGTTCTGAGGAAACTTGGAAAACAATGCTCCTCCCATCACTATCTTTTTGGTCAAAGCACTGTGGGGTGCTAATTCAGAAAAATAATTTTTTCAAATTTGTATCCTCAGAAACATTCCTAAATGGCTGAGTACTCGTTGTCGCCTTCTTGTGGGCTGACATAGCACACACAATCATCAACATTTATGCCCCAAACAGTGCACACGAGCGTCAGGAATTTTTCTCGTTGGTCAAATCCCTCCCGCTACCCCCTGATTCTTTCCTAGTCGGCGACATGAATTGTTGGCTAACCTCACCAACGGACTGGTGGCCCCCCTCACCCCACGCCCCACAGGGTCACATTGAACTACGCATTCTAAAGGCCACCCTTGGGTTAATGGATGCGCTGCTGCGACATGCCCCGCTGCTCAAAAACATGACACGTCCCCATGTCCACAACAGCCAATTAAGGTCCATGACCTGCAAAGACCTTATTCTAACACCGGCGAAATTCCAACCCCACATCTCCCACTTCAAAACAACAAAAATTGAATTCTCCGACCACTGACTGGTCTTGATAACATACCACCTACCTGTCACAGTTGCTAAGGCCCCACATTGGTGCAAAATCCGCCCCCCCGAGCTCACGTCGCCAGGATTTTCCACATGGGTGGAAGAGGCATCTTTGGCAAAAAAGTTTGTTGCACCGTTTTGTGCGGACCCCATTTCCACATGGGCAACTTTCTTAGAGGACACCATCCGCCACTCTCGCCATCTCTCCTCCAGATGCTCACGAGCCACATCAGCGGTTATCTCGCGCACTCTGTAAGAATTGGCACACTTGGAGTCCAACATTCCAGCTACAGGATACAGCCCTGCATGGGGCTGGAAGTGGGCGGAGGCAGCTGCCCACCTCAACGCACTTGAAAGGCAATACAAACATCAGGTTTGTGTCCAATACAGGGCTACACGCATCACTAAAGGCGACAAGTGCACCACATATTTCTTTAAAAAAAATTTTGCACCACGCCAGAGCATGGCCTGCACACAGGTGTGAAGATTGGATAATTCTATTGCGGATACACTGGCCAAAGTGGCAATCGAAATGTAAAAATATTACTCTGAGTTGTACCAAGCCAAACCAATTCAGCTGGGCGAAGTGGCGGAATTTCTTGACTGAGCTCATATCCTCACCATTTTCCAATACCCAGAAATGATGAATTTAATTACTTCGAACAAATTATGGACAGCCATTCGCGGTACGCCAAACTGAAAATGCCCAGGCCCAGATGGCATTCCATATGAGTTCTACAAAAAATATTTCAAATATATATCCATACTTCTGCTTGCCTCACTTAACCAAAGCCTGTTGTAAATGCGCCTCCTACCAGGAGGACATGAGGCCTTTACTGTCACACTTTTTAAGAAAGGGGATAAGCTAGACTTAGCCAACTGGCGCCCCATTTCTCTAACAAACACAGACACTAAAATTTTAACAAAATTCATGGCTAACCGATTAGGGACTGTAGCATCTGCCACCATCTCCCCAGAACAATTCAGTTTCATCCCCAGAAGGTCGATTTGGGATAACGTGCACTCTGTGGCTAATATATGTCAGTCCACAGCCTCTGGGGCACTTGTATTCTTGGACCAACAAAAGGCCTATGATAGAGGAAACTGGGAATACCTAAGGGCCTGCCTCCATCAATTCCGCCTACCCCCCCACTTCATTAACTGGGTGATGCTGCTCACGGAATCTGCAACAATGGCAGTGCGTGGCCCTGGCTTCCTAACAGAAGTAGTCCGCCCTCAAAGGGGCATGCGACAAGGGGACCCCCTCAGCCCACTCTTATACAACTTCAGCCTTGACCCACTACTGCGAAATGTGAATGCCCACCTCACTGGGGTCCATGTGCCAGGCCAAGCCCCAGTCAAAATATTGGTGTTCGCAGATGATTGTGTGGTTGGGGTGTCTAATAATCAAGACGCATGCGCGCTTGAAGCTCTCATCCAGGAATATTCCCGAGTAAGCAACGCGGCATTGAACGCCTCCAAAACTGTTATCATCCTCCTTGGTCAGTTTTAGAACTGCTGGGCCCCAGCAATTAGTTCCCAACCCAGCCCATCTGCTCGTCCACGTCCATGCCTTACTAACTCAACACACACCGCTCCACTGGTGCTCCCTTTCGTGCCACGCCCTACCATAGGACCGGTGCACCATCTGGGCGTGTGGATGGAGGCAGGCGGATACGCGTCAGCAGTAATGGAGTGCCGTATTCTGGACAACGTGATGAAGCGAATCGCCTCTCTCAGAGCCCACCCTACTTCCCTTACTGGCAGGGTTGTTTTAGCCAACTCTATGCTCCTATCCAAAGTCTGGTTTGGAGCCCAAGCCATCCCCTTCTCCCCAAGCTTCTTCAAATCCTTGTATGCCTTGCTGCAAGGATGGCTTTGGTCAGGCCGCCTTCCACCAGTGTGGCTAGAGGTCATGTTTGGCCCTCATCATCATGGTGGCATGGGCCTGCTTGACTTCAAAGCCCATGCTGCCAAGATCCTGAACACCTGGATCGCGGCCATCACCGCTCCTACACTCCCATCCCAACACTGGTCCCGCGCAGCCTGCTCCAACTTCTCCTGAGCCTTAGCCTCAACAATCCATCAAACCCACACTCCCTGATGAAATACCTCACATCACACACATTGGCCACAGGTCCTCACGGGACAAAAACCTACTACAAACAAATCCTACTCTCCATGCGGAGTGCAAAGTGGAGAATTCGTATTAGCGGACATATAACCCAAAGAGGCCGCCCCTCTCCTCAGTTCACACAAGAGGTACAGAGGCTAACCATCCATGATGGTGTGATCCCCATTTGGCCCCATGTCCTATCCAGGGTGGACTACCTGGACATGATGGACATCCCTTATTCCATTAAGACAAAAAACAATTTGGAAATATGTACATCACCCGCTGTTGCAGCCTCAAGTCTGCTCCCATGTGTGGTGCTGCCTGAGGCGGGTGTATCGTACATCTGAGCGCTCTAACGCTTTACACTCATCCTGTGTCGTGTGCGGCCAGTATGGAACGCTGTCCCACCGCCTGGAGAAGTGCCCCACCTCTAAAGCGATATGTCACGAAGTTCAATGTCTGCTGGGCCAGGATCAAACGCATCCCTTCAGTCTGTCAAGAGATACGTTTGCTCTATTAATGGCCTCCTCCCTTCCACCTTCCCTCCATGCTCTGGTGGTTGCAATCGCCATGTGGACCATCCACACGATTGTCTTAGATGCCATCGCAGGCTCCACCCCCACCCTCCCAGAAACTGTCCACAGATTCTGGTCTCATTTGGTGGACCACTTTCAAGTGTGGATGTTTGGATACCTCCCACCGCGTCGCTGACAGCTGGTCTCCTCCTGGTTCCCAGTCTGGTTCATCAAATCAGACCCCTTCCTCCACACGTGCTTAATAGTGGCTACGGCCCCTTCACACGTTCCCTCCCCTCCCCATAAGTGGCGTTCCCACTGGCAACAAGAGATAGCATCGCTTCTCTGGGGTGCCTCCCCCCAGTACTAAGTTTATCTGTCCTGAGTCATATTCGGAAGTGTCCGTCCCATGGTCAGCCTTCCCCGCAATAAATTAAAACAGAACTGGAAGGATGACTGGCCTGATGGCATTGAAGCTACAGGCTTATGATTATGAGATACTCCACGGAGTGGGAGCTTTTCATCAGAATACTGATGGCTTGATGAGAGTACCAATGGTCCACGTGGTATACCAGCAAGAGGATGAGCTATTCCAGAGAATGGTTGAAGGAGGATTTGGAAAAGCCCCAAGGAATCCAAGGTGCACTACAAAAAGTGATGGAAAACAATAAAACCATGTTTGGACAAGTTTTAAAGATAATCAACAGTAAACAATTACTATTTCTAAAACAATTGAAATGAGCAGCTATCATTCAAGCTGCACATAAGGTTTTTGGTCATGTAGGCTGAAGGAAGATAACTGATCACATTCGCCAGTACTATTACTAAAAGTCGATCAATTATAATTCAGTGGATTATCTGTCTTGTTGTGTAAAGTGCTGGTTGCACAAGCCTCACATACATAACTGGATATCGACTGGTCCACCCTGGATTTTCCTGGCATATGGTTTCCATCAATGTGATGGGACCATTAACCATGAGTACTGGGGGAGTCAAATACATCACAGTTGCTTTTGACCATCTGACTTGATGGGTTGAAACGAAGGCCCTGGCGAAAGTAGACGCTATAAGCACTTCAAGGTTTATCCTGGATCAAGCAGTATATCGATATGGAAGCCCACAGGTCTTGTTGAGCAATAATGGAACAAATTTCATGTCTCAAGTGATCCCAAGATTGAATGAAATAATGTGGATCTGAGGAGTTGTGTCAGTACATCAATGGCTGGAGACAAACGTTCTAGTAGAATGGGTCATTGGAATGCTGGCTGCAACACTGAGGAAGCTAGTTGCAGGGAGAACTTCTATATGGGAACTTACCTCAGTTGAGTGACGTTTGCATATAATATATTGTCATCATACAGCAACGGGAAAAATGCCATTTAAATTACTATATGGAAGTAAGGCCGCTTTGCCACCAATTCTATATTTGGTGTTGAAACCAACATCGGGGTTGAGTGCTAAACAGTATCTGATCCATTTATCAAATATCCTGATTATGATGCTATTGCAAGCATTTTATAAGACCTTAAGAAAAGGATCAAGGCAAAAATGAGAGATGTTAAGAACTGATTGGCCTTATCAGAATACCAAATAAGCAAGAAAGTTGCCTATTGCGATATGCATGGTTTTGAGAGATGAAACAATTTAGATGAAATATGGTCAGGTCCATTTAAGAATATTGCCAAGATGGTGACGGACGCCAATTCCATCAAGAACCTCTTGGATGGAAGGATAGTGAATTGAGTCCATGCTAAATATTTAAAGCAGTGGATTGAGGAAAAATAATAAAAAGAGTGTTCTAAAAGGACCGCTGAACCATTAAGATGGTCATGTCCTGATGATTTGGTTAAGTAAAAAAAAGGACCGCTGAACTAAACTAGATGGTTAAGTCTTAAAAAATAAAACCTCTGAACCATAGAAAACTGGTAGGTCAAAGTATACTTTAGAACTTGTTTGGAGGAATAATTAAAAAAGATGGACTGCTGAACTGCGTGAAGGTCATGTCCCATATAAAAAAGAAAAAAAATAAAAGATTGATAAAAATATAGCGGAAAAATTATTAAAAACGCACAGAAAAAGAGTATTTTTATATCTTTTTTATTGATTATCATCAACTTGGGTATGATTCTGCCTATGTCACTCTTGGGGGAGGGAGGATGTATTGCAGTAGGAGTGAACAAGCCGTCAAAATCTATCCAAGATCGGATGCTAGCAAGGGTTAGACTCACTCAAAGCCAAGTTCAATGTGCAGAGGCTGATTCCTGTGAGAACACAACAAGTGGAAGAGAGATGGAAATATTGGTAATTTTTTAAATGCAATACCCTAGATCGGTGAGGGAACCAACAGAACAAGAAGAGGCAGTCAGCAAATAGCCCTGAGTAATCCTGATATGGCACTGGAGCTAGAATACTAGTCTTGAGCACTTGCTAATGGGCTTCAACAAGAACATTAGACATATGAGATGACATCAAGAAAGGGATACCGGACAGGGGTTGCTGAATCATGCCCCAATCAAAGCCATCAGGGGAAGGTACCAATGGGATGCAACAGAAACGGGATAGTTCTGCAGGGAGCATATGGCATCCTGCTAACGGTGACTATGAGCTTCTTGGAAGTGAAGGAAGAATGATCAATGGAAGCTGGGAGAGTCTAGGATCTTCGTGGCCCGACTTCCAAAAATTGGCCAGCAAAACGAAGGGCATAGGCTGCAACCTCTTGATCTAGGATATTTTAAAGATTGGAGGGGTTCAAAGCTATGGAAAGAGCTTTGTTTACTTGGGTCCTCAGTTCTTCATAGGGGAGTTTGAAAAGTTCTCAGTTTCCAATGTCTTGTTTTCGTTGACAAAGCAGCTGGTTTGTAAATTTGGCCGAGTCAGAAAAGAAACTACATAAAGAAAGTCATATTTAGCAAGGAATGATTTACAAGAGTAGAGGGCATTGATTCAGGAGGTTTGATGATGATTGTAGGAGTTAATGCAAATGGAGCCAAATACAGGAGAGTTTTGAAATCCAATTAGTAAATTAATAATAGAGGGAGGATTTGTCATGAGTCATTTAAGATGATTGCTAATCTGGTTTTGTTGGGATTGATACCGTTTCTGTTAATTCCATGGAAGAACTGGCTACAGGTACTTGACTGGGAGTATAAGTCCTAGGGGGACCATAGAAGAGGCTTCATCGCGCATATTGACTCATCAGTTTTTAGAGCCAAACATCTTTATCATACAGGCTGTTGAGAAGTTGTTGGTACGAGATTATGAGTTTGACATATGAGCTGGATGAGAGGGGATGTCAGACTTTTTATAATAGTCAACAATATGCACTTTGGAATCAATTAAACTCTAATTTCGGAGAAATTAATCTCAAAATTAATGAGATAAGCTTTTCAGAGAAGAATTAAAAATGATATGAGCCAAGAAGTTATCATGTGAAAATAACAATTGTGAATATAGATGAGCATTCTTATTTGTGCCATGAAACAAACATTGGCAACAATTACCTCCTTTCAAGGATGGGGAGGAAGATCAGGAATTCAAGGACGCCAGACCAAGAATCCTGAATATGACAGTGGGTCATATGCCCTGATGGGGGGAACTGATCCTGGAATTAGTATCATCATGAGTAAATTGATCAGCCTAGCATGACAGAGGGTAGTAGGGACTGCGCTCTGAGGAGGCGGTAGCAAGGAGGAAGAGGAAGAGAACTGCATGCTGTAGGTTGTCCTGAGCAGCGTTGAGTACATATCAACTGTGCTCTACTAGAACCTAAGACTTATTTGACCTGGTGTCCAGGGAATTATTCTCCTGTCCCAATCCTATTTTTGCTTAAAAGCTAGGCAAGAGGGAGGATGTTTTGGGATTTTTGCCCACCTTTCCAGACGTCTAGATTACCATGGATTGTTAGGGGATAATTCACCATGGCGAGTGAATTGGATATCAATTGAACCCAATTTTGGTTTAATATTTTTCAAGAAAATTTAGGTAATTCAACTGGTTCAGATCCTTTGAGATCAATCTGGGTAAATGCTTAAGATCTCGTCAAGCAGAGTTGCTGATGGAATGGGGGCATCTGATAGTTGATTAGAGATTAACTATCAGATTTACCGATTGGGATCAGTTGGGTTTCATCACTGACCAATTGTAAATTTAAAGAGAAGTTGCAAGGCGAGTGATGTCGCCTGCAACTAGCAAATTAATCAGTTGGTTTGCAACCTGCCCTAATTGGTAACAAGTCTCATTACCTAAGCAGGTTGCTCACCAAATATGGTGGGTTTACTGGTATTGAGTGGAAAACGTTAGGGACACATTTCTTGACTCTTTCCAATTTAGGTTTCGAGGATGTCTGATGAAGGAATCCTAACCAAGATGTGGAAGACCATTGCTGATGAGACAGGGAAGGGAAATTCAATGTCAATGGCTACCACTTCATAGCTGAGGCGCCAACTGAGGGTTGGGCGCTGAATTCCCTCTATTTTTCCCCTGATAATTCACTTTAATAAACACTCAAATTTATGAGTAAATAGCAGATTTCATTATTACTTTTAGTTCTATTCATATTTAAGGAAATATTGCAGTGTGCCTTAATTGGGGACTATTTATAAGGGTAAAGAGCAAGTATAAAGGATCCTTAGAAGGGAATCTGAGCTGAGATGGGAATTGCTGATAATTCATATCACCAGAGGAAAGTCCATAAACTAGGGATCTAAGCGTGAATTAATTTAGAGGATAAGATAATAAATCCCCTACCAAAGACATCAGGAGTATTTTGAGGAGAAATACCAGTCAAGTGTTGGACCAGAAATTGGTTATCTATTCAACTAAGGATAGTAATCTTCATACTAATATATCAATCAAATATCATTTATTATCAGACAACGCAAAGTATGGACATATCAAACCTGTGTAATTAAATAAATAGGGGTTATCAGTTGTGAACAATCAATGAAAGTCTTTAATTTTTAACAGAGGGACATCTGCTCCAAAGAATCATCCCCTTCTGCACTTGCTGTTTGCACTGCTAGGACCTGCAAAATCAAGGGCGCGTCTAGAGCTAAGTCTGCTGCCAAAACCATGGGTGGTATAATGGATAAGACTTGGGTTGGGGGAATGATCGTGACGTGATGCCTCATCTGAGTTGGCTGGGCAAAAGGTGGGATTGCGGCTTGGGAAATTGGGAGAATATCTAACGGTTCTTTCAAAAACTCTTATTTGAAGTTGAAGTTACATAAATCACTGTATGTTTGGGACTGCCGGTGTGCCAACTTCTGCAGTTTGAAAAGAAAAGATCTTAATGATCCATTAACACAGTTGACTCATGCTGAGCGCCCTTCAGGAGATATAGCCAGTGGGTCATTGACCATGCAACAGCTGCCATCTCCTTGTCGTAGATGGCCTGGGATTGCTTGGCGGAAGAAAACTTGCAGGAAAAATAAGTGCCTGGGTGTTCCATTCCATCATGCTCTTGGAAAACACAGCCCCTACCGCGGTGGCAGATGCATCACATGTAACATTATATGGTCTAGAGGGATCCATGTGCTTAAGGATGAAGGTGCTACAAAAAACCTCCATAATTGAATTATATTCCTGCTGGCGCTTGGGCATCCAGCAAAAGGGGATGTTATTACCTGTGAGCGGATGGAGAGGAGTGGCCAACTGTGAGAGCTTGGAATAAAATGTTTTCAGAAAGAGTATGGGGTTAAAGAAGCTTCTCAGATGCTTATGTTTTTCAATTTTTTTCAATTGCGGATGGCATCCAATTCACTGGGAGTAATGGCATACTCATCTTCGAAAGGAGATTCCATCAGAAGGTAACCTCTTCCCAATAAAATTCTCATTTTGATGGCTTGACAAACAGCCCAGCCTAATGCAGGACAGCTACACCGCCTCTTGTTTTTTTCATGCTGCTTGGAGAAGGGGGAGTGTAAAAGAAAATCATCAATATATGCAACCGCACAGGAAAAGCTTAGATCCCCTAACATTCTATTAATCATTCTCTGGAATGTTGCAGGAGAGATCTTCAGCCCAAAGGGATTAATCAAATTGATATATGCCTCGTATTGTCTAGATAGTGGTAAGCCATTCTTGTCCTTCACCATCCAAAATTGATTAAAGGCGTTTACCAGATAAAGTTTTGAAAATACACTTTGCTTTGCAATTTCTTGGCCAATAATCTGTTTCAATGGAAGTGGGTAGGGGGTCAAGAACTGTTGTGTTATTGAGGTGGCCATAATTCATGAAGGGACAAAGGGAACCATCTGTCTTTTTGGCAAAGACAATGGGGGAGGCAACTGAGGATGTTTCCTTGAACAACCAACCTTTCTTGAGCATTTCATCCAATGATGTATTGAGGGCCACATCCTCCTCCACTATAATTGGGTACAGTGGACAATTTATATAAACACTTCCACCATCTTTCAGAATTTCAGGTCATGTTTATATGAGGGGAAGGCGGCAATTCTGCTCGGAATCAAAAATACTCTGGTAGCCCTTCAACGCAGTGGGAAAGTCTGGTAGAAGGCCTACGGGGGAAACAAGGGTTGTAACAAAACCACGGCCACAAGCTTTAATGAGGGTGTTCAGGAATGGGAACTCGTCCTCCACCTGATTATTGGATAAGGACAGCTTCTTTGTCTCCAGGTGGATTCTCACATGCTTTCAAAGCCACCAATTCACACTTAAATTTATTGGGAACACCAGGATGGGAATCATAGAGAAGCAATTGCAGAAACTAAACTGGTTAACTGAGAAAGGTATTGGCGCCATACTCTGAAAGAGGGTTGGGTGGCTGAAAATGCAACCACCACTGGCCCCACGTCCAAGTCTAGATTGAGATTCTGGGCCAACTCCATACTCATGAAGCTACACGCTTCTCCCATATCAAACAAGGCCTCAAAAGACACCTGATGTGCCCAATACCAAGTTTCATTGGTAATGAGAAGTGGGCGGAATTCTGTTTATTGGCAGATACAGTCATTTTTTCTGATAAAAAGAGATTGAAACAAGGTCAGGGGGAATAACAAAGTTTGTGAAAGGAGCAAAACTGGTGTGAAAAATGATTTAGATCATTTTTATCCAGGCTGGTCCCTCAACAATTTATAAGCATGTATGCTAGAGCAAACTAACATGGGCGCAGAGGCCTTATCAGCCCTTAGAATCAATACAATACTGATTCAATGTTGGGATCAGAAAATAAGGCCATGTTGGCGGCTTTAAACATGAAGATTCCATTTTGAGGGTGGACTGAGTAAATTGTTGAGAAAACTGGGGCAGTGCAGCCTTAGCAAAATTTCTCCAAGACCATCTGGGAGATTCATACAAATTCAGAGATTGGCCAAAACAAATACAGAAGGAAGGATATCAACTGTACAATCATCTGGTAGAAGATGACTAATGCTGCGCCAGATTTAACAAGTAGGGCGGAAATAGTGGGAAAAATGGACGGTCAATTATGTCATGATAGCAGCAAGTAAAGTTTAGAATGGCCTGCCAGTCTGGA
This sequence comes from Massospora cicadina, assembly GCA_022478985.1. Classification (NCBI taxonomy): domain Eukaryota; kingdom Fungi; phylum Entomophthoromycota; class Entomophthoromycetes; order Entomophthorales; family Entomophthoraceae; genus Massospora; species Massospora cicadina. The sequence continues at coordinate 64,708 of JAKSZP010012297.1, forward strand.
TGCAAAAACACCCAAAAGGCAAGCCCAAATGCTAGGGCGCTGCTGCTTATATGACGTTAACAAGTGCTCTATGAGAATAAACCAGCGAGCGCCAACAAACTACAATTGTATATAGCAACTGGCAACAAACCAGGTTATCACAACCCCAGGGCCCACAGGTCTAAGTTCTGGGAAAAGTGGGATTGTATTTGGTGGTTCAAATTTAGTCATATATGTAACAGACGAAAACGTCCCAATTTTTTCTGTCGTCTTGCCTTTGGATTGGCGGATGGGTGTCAAAGGATTGTCTGATATGAGGTCCCCTTGAGGTAAGTGTTTTGACTCATCATACTCACCAATTCAACCTCGGATTTAGGGAAATTCAAAAATGAGAAAAGATGACACAGGTAAGTGAGGATTTCAACCCCAAAATTACCCTTGTTTTATCTATTTCTGAAATAAACATGCTGAAGAATTCAATCCCAATAACATAGGACACTGCAAATGATAAAGAGAAAAACCAGAGTATTCGGAAGATCAGTTCATCGCCAAATACCACTTTTTTGTTAAGGGTACAAAATTAGAATCGCCACAGGATTCCAGGTAAGACAAAGCAAGAGTGGCCCCAAGGCCACTAGAGAGACCCAAGTGATGGTGGGAAATGAGAAAGAATTCTAAACTGAGTTCAGAATCTTGTGGGCCCAACCTTTTAATGTTCTCTTCTGGGGATCCCCTCCGCACTTTTCTTTGCGCCCCAAGGTGCATAAAAAATAGCTCAGGAGGGGCACAGCCCAGCGCCAAGGCTGCATGAACCTCAAAACCCCAAAATAGCGTTTTGACTCAATATTTGGAAATATGAATCTCGAGTCAAAATGTAACAATCAGTTCAAGCTGACCGTTACAATATAAATTAAAATTGAGTAAGGAGTATGGTAATTTTATTAATATAAAAATAGAAAATTTGACCATCAATTTTCATAGTGTGTTATGACTGCCTAGATAGATGATCAATTTGGGGAATAGCTTAGGAAGCGCGGGATTGGGGCCCTCAAGATTTGGCCTACCCCAACGAATTTTTACAAGATGGAGGAAACAAACATAATTTAAAACAACTTTGAAATTAATGGCGGTGGGCCAAGTTGCTGTCAATTCATCCACGGACGCCTTAATTGAATATTTGCCATGGTTCTGATGATTAGCATGATGGCATCTCGCCTGGTGGGCAACGTGAACATCCCAAGGCCAGTCCACGTAGGGGCTACAAGAGGTTAATTCAGGTTTGGGGTGCCCAATCTGCCCATGCCTGGTCGCTTTGGCGTCCATTTGACAAAGCAGAATACATTGGATAAGGATCTCTATATGCTGGAAAGGTTACCAAACTGACAGCAACTTTTGATTATGGCCAATGCCATTGGCAAGTTCCACTGAAGTTTCGGTATTGGACACTTTCATCATAAAAGTTAAATGCCTCTCAAGTCTTATTCCTTGTAAGGACCAAGGGGTTGAGACTAATTGTCCCTTTTTAAATTATAGGCTAGGAAACCTGAATTTCCTGGATGCTGGATTATATGTATTTACTTTCCTTAGCTGGAAATTCTTTTCTCAGGTTAACATCCCTGCAGTCATTGATCCTAACTATTATTTTTCCCTAATAATAGAGTAGGCCAATTGTTGGGAATTCAACTGCGATGACCAAAAATAATCAAGATCAATATTTGGTGTCTTGGTCTAATGAGATTGTAAAAACCCCATTGGAGATATCCGATTCTCAATTAGACCAATGATCAACCCTTCAGAGTTATCAGCCTCCTCTGAAGGATGAGGCTAAGCCTTCCAAAGGGGCTAAACATCCCACAAGAAGGTCAATATCATCTAATAAGAACCTTATTAAATCTGACCATCACAAGTATATTAATAATAATCAGCAATATAGGTCATCTATTAGTAAAAATCTTACCTTGGTTGAAGCACAAAAATCCTCATAAAGAACATCCAAATCTACTTATTTAAATAACTTCATTTCTAACTAATAAAGTACCACTTTTTTGTCTCACGTAGCTCAATTTTAGTATATTCATAACTGTCTTCTGTATTTCCAATTGGAATCTATTATTGCAATGGAACTAGTAACTTTGTTGCGCTTGTTTCTAGCTTTGCTAGAGCCACAAAACTAATGATTTAATAGCCTTTGTAGCGCCTGAATATTGGAATTTCTATCAAAATTCCAAAACTGGTGCTCCCTGCCAGGTCTGCTTCTGAGGCTACCTGGCGAAAACATACTTTCACGACAATGGATATGTCTAGCAAAGAAAGCCCTCTTCTCTGGAATCATTGAGTATCACCTGATGGGTACACTCCAACAGGCAGGAGATGCCTTCCACTAATATCAGTGGTCTTCAATTTCGAGCAACTATGGATTTGGCCATTGAGGGCCCTACCAAGATAATTATCAATTTCAATCTGCAGATGTGGAAGAAACGGTCAAGGGCTTAATAAGGGGGGCTATTCATCTTGGTGCCCACCCTAACCAAGACCGAGCATCTAAGGTTGTAGCCAATATGATGGACTTATACAACAAAGCAGTTTTACAGCATACCAAAGTTGGTTTTGCTAGAGCAGAGCAGTACCTCTGGCAGTACGTGCATCCTGCCATTCACAACGTACTCCCAGATTTTGGGGTTACATCATCTTGATATCCAACGCCAGTTGACCCTAGCGCAACAATTTCATTCTCAGTTATCTTCTTTCTATGAGATAGCTTTTATCTTTGGTTGGGATAATTGGGAAGCCATACTCAATAATAGAGTGGAAATCGATGCTATACATAACCATCTGGTGAGAATTGACAATGGAGTTGTGGGTTACATCGGCCAAGAAGTTTCTCAACAAGTTAGTGATGTCACTAATCCTATTTATCACCAAATCACTACCCTTTAAGATGAGATTACTAAACAACTGGGACAATTGTGGTACCAACATGAGGAACGCTTTGTTAAACTCGCTGGACTACTTCCACAACTTGTCCAAATTGTGGAAACTATTAGAGAAGATGGACCCAATCCTGTTGGTCCTCCTGGACCTCTGGGATCACCTAATTCTCCTTCGAGACCCTGGGACCCCCTGGTGAACGAGGCCCTCAAGGCCCTGCAGGTCAACAAGGCCCACCTGGGCCTGCAGGTTGCAATGGTTCGCAAGGACCCCCCAGACCTCCTGGTCCCCCCAGATCAACGCTTTCAAATCACGATTTTGAACCTATTAGTCCACTGGCAACAATAGTGCAGGCGTTAGAAAACCAAATCCGTGCCATAGCTCAAGGATGTTTCTTATCTCTAGAAGGCCTTCTGACTAACCCAGACTATTCACTAACCAACTTTATTGGATGGTGTTGATAACGCTCATCATCTATGCAATGCTAACCAAACTACGCAAGAAACTCAGTTTTCAATGTTGACAGCTTCCATTGATTGGTTAACTGCAATTACAGAGTACTTGAGAATAAGCAAGAAGAGATGCTCACTGCAATTTCTAACTTAAATCAATCGCCTACAACTGACCATATATCTCAATGGATCCAAAATTTGCAAGATGATTTCAACCATTTATGACAACAAGTTGACTGAGTTCCTACTCAAGCCCATATCCCAGAGTCCAAACCCTCCAAAGCTGGCCTGGTCATGGTATTGGGAGTACATGTCTTAAGCAATGGACCCACCGCATTCAAACCTACCTTTAAGGATAAGTTTAAACTGGGTGAATGTAGCATTCGTTCTTTTCTATTTGTCAATGAGAGAGCAATGGACGTGGCGAGGGATAAACAGAAAGTCGGCATATTACTTCTTGTCTAAGCCGATTCACTCAATAAATCATGTTTCCTCACCTCAAGGTTTGCAATATGTGGGCTCAAGTGAAAACCGCCCTTATTAAAAATTTGGATGTGTTCTTTTTAAATCTAAAATAAAAGCAAGCCTTTATGAGCATCTAAATCAAGCGAGGAGAGTCAATTCAAGATTTTTTCTAAGAGATTCCATCATAAGTCCTAGACTCTTGCTACTTGCAATTGTATTACTGTAGATGATGCCATTTTAGGGTGTGATGAGCGCGTTTGCTTCTCGTACTGCAGTTGCTACTACAATTAAAGTCACTTAAAAGAAATTTCAGATCTATTCTCAACATCAAAGAGGTTCTGATGGAGATTCCTAATTTGTGTTGCACCTGACCTCCACTAATATCTCTCATTCCTATATTCATGTGATGCCGCCTAGACCCAAACCTAAACCCAAGAAGTATCTTTGCAACTATTGCGGTCTAGTGGGTCATATGGAAACTCAATGTTGGAAGAAACAAGTGGTAGTTTCGAAAAAAGAGGAGTCAGCATAGGGCATGAGGCTCCCTGTGCTGAACTACTTCCTGTGCCTCAATCACAATCTTTTAACACTCCTAAAGAATGTTATGTGATATACGAACCTGGTGAACTTAATATCCCTGATGAATTAGCCACAATGATACTATTTCTTCTTATGCTTCTGTTTCATTTTCTAATTCAATTCAACCATTTAGTCCCTTGGCTTTTTCAAACCCGCACTTTGGCACTAATGTGACCTGGGTGGAAGTCATAGTACACAAAGTGAAAGTTTTAGCCATCATCAATAAAGGATCACCCACAAATACGATCTCATCCAGGCTTATGAAAAAATCAAAGTGGCGCCAGACTTAAATCATTCTCAAGACTACGGAACTGATGGTCCTTCATACACTAAATCCATAGGAGCTTATTCTTCCCTTTTAATGTGCTTTGGAAAGTTGTTTGTTTCGGCCCATGTAGTAGTGTTGGACAATAACTGCTATGACTTGCTTTTGGAAACCAAATTTCTCATTAATTTTAATGCAATAATTAGTCTTAAGGACAATAATTTTTCTTTAATTGGATACTGTGTACCTTTTATTTTACAAGATGTCCCCAATAGCAAAGGCAAACTCAAATGACGCGTTTGCTTATTGGAATATCCTACTTCTATCTCTTATCTTGAGTACCAAGTTTTGGGACCTGTACTATTTTTCCGCCCCCTTCAGTTTGTGCCTCTAAAGTAATGCCTTTATACTAAAACAATCCAATTACTATTCCTCCAAAAGCTCAAGTTATAATTGATACTGGAGTACAAGTATTTGTGCTGGCTGATCATGTATTAGAGATCTCTTGTAACAGAAATTTCTCTCATTTGGAGGCTAAAACCTGCCCTGGTATCCTTGAACCCGCTTATGATGGAACTGTTCTAGTCTTACTAGCTAATCTCACCTATTGAACTATGTGACTGGATCAAAATAACCCTATTGCTTATGTGCAGCCTACTTCTGTAAATGAAAGTTTATCCATCTCGGGATGTTGGGATTCACATGATTTTGTGTTGGAAGAACAACCTACCATTGCTAGAGTTGATGTCAAAAATTGGAGATTCACTTTCTCCAGAATAACAGCATGAAGCTGAGGCTCTAATTGAAGAGTATTTGGATATATTCACCACGGGTCCTGGACTTTTTGGGCTAATGAAAGATGTGCAGCATCAAGTGAACACTGGGAATATTCCCCCTATTCGAGACAGCCTTATCACATTTCTAAAGTTGAGGAGGCTCAGGTCTTAGTGGAATTGAAACAACTCCTCAATTCAGGGCTACTAACGCCTTCTAAGAGTCCATTCGCTTCCCCTCTACTACTCATCTGGAAAAAAGATGGAGGCCATTGAGTGGTTATGGACTATCGTTGGCTTAATAATGTTACCCAAAAGGATTCTTATCCTCTACCCTGCTTAGATGATTCATTAAGACTATTGTATGAATCACAATTCTTCTCAGCCATGGACCTTGCTAGTGGCTATTGGCAAATTGGCCTGGCTCTGAAAGATCGTTAAAAATGTGCCTTAATCTCTAGTGAGGGGTTATTTGAGCCTACTCATATGCCGCAGGGGCTTTGTAATGACCCTGGTACTTTTCAAAGAGCCATGGATGGCTTATTTAGGGATTTAAAACTTTCCTGCGTTTTGGTATATTTAGATGATGTTACTGTTTTCTCTTGCACTTTTAATGAGCATTTAGCTCATTTAAAGAAACTATTTGGTCAAATGCACCGCTCTTCATTTAAGTTAAAACCTTTTAAGTGTGCTTTTTAAAATTGAGATGGAATTCTTAGGCCATAAAGTTAATTGCAATGTTATTTTACCCTTATCTAATAAGATACAAACTATTTTGGACATGCCTGTTCCTAAAAAATTGCGCGATATTGAAGTATTTTTAGGGATGGTTGGTTATTACCAACAATTTTTTTAGCACTAGGTGGTCCCAACCTAAAGAGGGGATACACCGATCTTTATTTAATCATGCCTGAGCACCCACAAGCTTGAGACGAAGGCAGGGGTAAGCGGAGGTGTTGAGAAAGGGTGAAGAAAGCTTTTCCAGAGCCAGGTGACCACTTGAACTGACCTATTGGCCCATGGCGACATGGTAAATACTCTCAGAGACATCTCAAAATGAACCTGAAAGTGAGTGATCATATGGGGCAGCGTCCACATAGTGGAGTCAAAAGTGGCGGGAAGATATGTTTTATGAATAGTCCATATCACTACACCAAATGCCAGGACCCTTAATGATTGGGAGCAATTGGGGAGTGAGAGTTTGAACATAAAGTCCTGAACTGGGTGCGCTACACAGGGTTCTGCTTGCAGGAGTTCGCGGACCTTGCTCCAGAAAGGGGCTATAGGGGGAAAGTAAAGAAGCGGTGGAGGTGGGTGTCTATCAGCTCTGCATATTGTGGGCAACCCTTGTGCTGGAAGGTGGGAACAGTTCGATCCCCTGTCCTTTATGAGCAGTGTAGAACACGCCACAGTGTATTTGACACTTTTGCTGAGAGAACAGGATGGTAACTTCCTTCC